>CAUYUJ010017211.1:142204-157204 GCA_963575745.1 Prorocentrum cordatum
CGGCATGGCGTAGCCAAGAAGATTCCTTGCACCCTGCCCGAGCTCATTAACTTCAGAATCGCAGGTATCACACCTGGCGCAAAGATATCCGTACCTGAGCTCAGTTCGATCTCTAGCGACGAAATGCCACACCTTGCCACGGCCTTGCCGATGCCTTCGGAGCCAGCGAACACATCGATGAAGATGTCGCCGCGCTCCAACCAGGCGGCAGGGGCGCGGACGCCAAGCCGAGGAGGATGTCGCCAAGGTGCGAGCTGCAGCGCCTGAGGTACTCCTGGACGTCGTCGCTGAGCTGCACCAGCCGAGAGTTGACCTTGCTGGACTTCCCGTACCTGATGAGTGAGCTGGCGCTGGCCCAGCGACCTCGGCGCTGCACCTCCAGCTGCGATCTCCGTCCTGTGATCACGTCCCAAGACGGCGGCCTTCGCGATCATGACGCCGAGCTCCGCCTGCGAGAACTGCCACAACGGATCCTCTGGCTGCTTCCCTCTGCGATAACGCTCGAAGAAGTGGCCGATGAACTGCAGGTTGTCGCGGTCCCAGGTCACGTTGTCGTCGCACACGCCTGTCTTGGTCGGGTCTCCGCTGTCGTCCGAAGGCCCCAGGATGAGCGACCACCTCTGGTATTCTGGTCCGGTCCGAAGCCAAGGGCGGGAGGGACGACGTCTCGAACGCGGAGCCCACACAACTCCCCTGGCCGCAAGTAGGCGCTGAGCGCGACCAGCACGGCCACTGCCATGTCCGCGTGGTCGAGAAGGTGGAGGGCCACAGCCACCCCGCAGATGGTCGGGCACGGCGGCGGCAGGCGGCCCAGAGCCGGACGCCGGCGGCCCCACGCCTTCAAGGACCTCTCGAACCTGGCCAACGGCTTGGTGTTGGGCCGCTTGAGGTTCGGGTAGTAGTGCAGGACGGCCGCCTTCAGCTTCTCGCCGTCGTGCTTCTTCCTGCCACCCAGATAAGCACGGTCCGCCCAGTCCAAGAGGGCCTCCTCCAAGGAGTCCAGGGCGTCGGTCTCGAAGCCCTGGCGGCGGACGAACGTGAAGAACTCCTCGATGCGCCTGTGGTGGTCCTCGATCTGCACAGGCCTGACCGCGATGCTCTCGAGGTAGGACGGGCCTCCGCTGCTGGCTGAGCATTTGGCGGCAGCCTGCCTTGTCGAGGTTGCGACCCGCGATCTCCGCGAGCCGCCTCGACGAACGGCTGGCGTCGCCTGGGGCCTGGGCAGGGTCGGCAGCTCGGATGGCCCTGATCCTGCGTCCTCCACAGGCAGCGGGTCGCGTCGTCGAAGGTCCTGGCGGTCTAGCTGTAGCGCCGGCGCAACCTCGAGCCTGCGCGCCACATTGCGAGTCACCACCCCCGAAGTCGTTCGTCCTCTCGCCGGCGGCGCCCTCGTGACAACCCCAGGCATCAGGATGAACAAGCCCAGGAGGAGGACGCCATGCAGCACCAGTACTCGCCAGAGCTGGCCCCCACTGTCGCGAAGGCCGATCGGAAGGATTGACCTCGGACGGGATCCAGCGGCATTGGGCCCGAAGCCCAGTAGCGAGCTGAATGGCCGCCATCTGACGAAGCTGACCATGCAGGGCCGGGCCTCGGCAGCGGCCTTTTTGCAGAGCCAGCACGAGCCCCACGTTGTCCACCAGCATGAGCACCTTGCTGCGCCGCCAGCGGCCGCAGCGCACCACGTGCTTGAGGCCCAGCTTGACACCCCTAGCCTCCTTGACATGGATGGCTCCCTCGCGGCTGCCACAAGGACGTTTGGCGACCACTGCCCACTTGGCCTCAGTGACGGCGGCGGGCTCGATGTCGGGGAAGCCCCCGTTGGCCAGCCAAACGCCCTCCTCGCTGCCAGGGATGAGGTTGCCGTCTCTGTCGATCGGCGGATCGGCCATGTCGTAGCCAGCCAAGGCAACCTCACGGCGCTTGCGATGTGGATCCTTGTTGAACCTCCATCGCTCGTCGTGGCAGCCAGCACGTCGCACAGCATCATCTGGCCACTCGGCGACGCAGACGCCATGCCCAGTCTGACAAGCATCAGTAGCCACCACCTGGTCGAGCCAGCCCGCGCTGAGGTCCGCGTAAACCAAGGGCATGATGGCAGCGGCGATGAGGAGCTCCCTCTTGACGCTCGGCCAGATGTTCTTGGCTTCGTCCCCAGCCGACTCGGCGAAGGCAAAGGGCGCGGCGATGCAGGACAGGCAGGGCCTCCACAGCAAGAAGGCGAAGCAGAGATGGCCCAGGGTGGCGCGCATCTCCCGCCCTGTGCAGCGCCCGCGTCGTACAAGAGCATGAAGTCCTGCATGGAGCCGCCAAGCCCTGGCAGCCGACAAGGTGACCACCTGCCTCTCGCCATCCAAATGAACGCCCACGATGTCCAAGGAGGTGCCGACCTGCTCGATCTCGTGAACGTGGAAGCCAGCTTGTCGAACCCCTTCGAGGGCATTGCGATGCAGCGTCTCGACCTCGGCTCTGTCACAGCCGATAACCCCGAAGTTGTCGACGCATGCCAAGTGAACGGGCCCATCCTCAAGCGGAGGAGGAGGGGTGCCATCGCGCAGCAAACGAGCGGGAGGCAGGCCAGCACGCTGCAGTAGTTCCTCGTGAACCAGCTGGGCGGCCCACATCGCCCATGAAAACCCCATGGGTAGCGTGTGGAGCGCCGGGTAGATGAGCTCGTTGGGGCCCACCTTGACGCCGCTGATGCTGTCCACGCCCACCGCTGAGGCACGAACTGGGGGTACGGCGAAGTACTGCGACAGCTCCTCGTCAATCCTAAGCTCGTGGAAGTAGTCCTTGATGTCGAAGCTGGCAGAGTACATGGTCTGCTCGGAGCTGCTAGTGAGACGGCTGAGGGAGTCACCAGTCGCAAGCTGTATAGAATCAGGAATATCAAATCGAACGTTGCTCCTTCGAGCATCACATATGAGTCGTAAATCACCACTCTTCTTTCGAACGAAGAACAAGCCCACCCTCTCTTTGTAAGTTCGAGTCCATCGCACCAGTTTCCTGTCACGAAACTCTCGACAAAAACCCTCCCACTTGGCGGGGTGTGCCTCCAGCACCGGGTCAAAGTAAAGATTGGGCAGTCCCTCGTTCTTGACACGTAATGCATATTCCTCATCACTGAGAAGAATGGCGTCGCGAAGCCGCTTGAACTTGTGCGACGCGGCCTCGGGCAAGACGCTGAGATGCCCACCCCGACCAGGTCACGACTCGGCAGAGAGACTGGAGCCGAGCCAAACGGTGCGATGTTCCCGGCACACTCACTGTCACCATAGCGAGTGTCTGCACGCAGAAGCGCCGCGAGGGCTTCTTGCGGGGCGGGCCTCTCCTTGGGCAAGGGTGCAGCGGCAACAGCATCTCGTACAAGTGCGAGAGCAGCCCTCGCCTGTTCTCCACCTGGTCCGATTGACGATGCGCTTCCGACGCCTCCCAGCTCATTGAGGCCCCAAACGATCTCGTCAGAGCGCTTGTCAGTCCAAGCGCGCCTGCCCCACGGCTGAGTAGACTACGAGGGCCTTCACATCCGTGGCCCCGAGGCAAGGGCAGTAGGTCACGCTGGCGACCGTCAGCCATGCCCTGAACAAAATCTCGCCGAAGCCATCGGTGAAGACGGCGGCTGGATGGCGGCCCAAAGCGGGCCGCGAAAAGGGAAAACGCGAGGGGCTGTTACCCCTTTCTCGCAAGGGCCGCCTCCTCGCGAGCCTTGCGTCGTTCCTTCTGGATCTGAGCCTCGCCCTGAAGCTGAAGAGCAACATGCGAGGTGAGCTGCGGCGCCACCGCTGCAACCTTCTTGCCAAGGCCCTGGAAGTGCTCGCTCCCTTCGAACCGTGGCGCCTTCGGGTTGGCGGTGTAGGCCTCCTCCAAAAGCTGAACCCTCCTCGAAAGTAATTCGCATGAAGCCAATGCCGAAACGTCCAGCTGGTCATACGTGAGGGCCCACTCCAGGATCTCCACGAGGCTACCGTGTTCGTGCTTGACCCTGTCATTGTCTGGGATGTGGGCTTCGCGCATCCACTTCTCGGTCCTGGTGCGCGGGGCGCAGCCCTGCTCTCGAATGAACTTGCAGAGCCAGAGCGTTGTCCTCGGGCCAGCCCAACTCCGTCGGCGCACGGACGGAACCGCTGGCCCATCTGGTCATACAGAACCGGCAGCACTCGGGCGTCCGCCGTCCGCACCTGGCCGTCAGATGGCACCCCGGCGGCGGCGGGCTGCGGTCCTGCGATTGCGGCAGCCAGCCCTCCTGGCGCGGGCGAGGCAGCCACAGCCAACTCCAGCTCGCGCCTCCTGGACTCGAGGACGCTGACCTTGTTGCCGATGGGGGTGAGCTCCAGCACGAGCGTAGCCGACCCCAGCTTGGCGAAGGCCAACTTCCCCTGGATGACCGCGCTCGCGTCCACGCTCCAGTCGGCTCCCACCGCTGGCGCACCTGGCTGGCCATCGTTGGCGACCACGATCCACTGCGCGCCAGCCGCGGCTGCTCCAGCCAGGGGGGCGGGCGCTCCGGCGGCCGCTCCAGCCACAAACGCGCCTCCGCCTCCGCCCCCGACAGCAGCGCAACCTCCAGCGAGCGGGGGCGCGGCGGCCGCCGCCGGCAGCCCAGCCGCGGCGGGCACCACGGCGCCAACGGCTGCAGGTGCGGCGTCGGCTGGCTGGCCCCCAGGCAATCCAGTGCCTGCCACCCAGCCGTGAGCAGCCACACGATCGCGAACAACGCCAGCCTCAGCATCTGCAGCGGCGCCATCGACGCCCATCGCGGCTCGCCGCATCTGGGCCGTCGCGATCCCGTCATCGAAGATATGCCTCCACTCAGCGTTGGTGTGAAGCTGGTCGAGGGGCGGGAAGCGGTACAGCAGCGCGTTGGCGGGGATAGCAGGCGGCACCGAGCCCTGCACACAAGGCTTGCCACCCAACGCCATGATGTCTTCTGGGTAGACGTCGTCATCAGGCGTCGCGATTACCCACGTCGTTCCCTGTACCTGGCAGAGCAGCAGGCGCTCGTGCCAGTATGCCTCCCCGCCCCCGTACCACACCAGGATCAGGCGACCTGGCGCGATCGGCCTCAAGTCGCATATACTTGCCGAACTCCAGCGCCCCAGATGGCCCCTGCGCAGCAGCCAGCCGCGAGCCCGCCGAGGGCCGCGACCACCACTGCGACGAGCCACCACACGCCGAGGCCGCTGGCCGCCTTCGGGCAGCTGGCCTCTGGGCAGCTCGGGCAGGCGGCGCCCCCGAGCGTGCAAGGCGGGCACTGCAGCGCAGGGCACGCCAGGGAGGGCGAGCAGGTGCAGTCAGGGCAGGCCCGCTCGCTCTGGCCAGCCCACACCAAGGACGCGATGCCCGCCATCCGCAGAGCCTCCCGCGCAGCGTCTTCCAGCAGGTCACCAAGCCAGCCAGACATGCACGGGCGCCCCTGGCGGCGGAGGGGCAGCGCGCAGACCCTCCGAACAACGAAAGGCTGCGAGGCGGGCAACGGGCGAGGCACGCTGATGCTGCTGCTACCTTCACCCGACTCGCATTCACTGAAAAGCCTCTATGACATCATTACTGTGCTCGCACTCTCATCATCATCATCATCATCATCATCATCATCATCATCATCATCATCATCATCATCATCATCATCAGCATCATCATCATCATCATCATCATCATCATCATCATCATCATCATCATCATCATCATCATCATCATCATCATCATCATCATCATCATCATCATCAGCATCATCATCATCATCATCATCATCATCATCATCATCATCATCATCATCATCATCAGCATCATCAATCATCATCATTCATCATCATCATCATCATCAGCATCATCATCATCATCAGCATCATCATCATCATCATCATCATCATCATCATCATCATCATCAGCAGCATCATCATCATCATCATCAGCATCATCATCACCATCATCAGCATCATCATCATCATCATCAACATCATCATCATCATCACCACCACCATCATCATCATCAGCATCATCATCAGCATCAGCATCATCATCACCATCATCATCATCATCATCATCAACATCATCATCATCATCATCATCATCATCATCATCATCCTGCTGCTGCTGCTGCTGCTGCTGCCTGCCTATTGTGAACGTTTTCTTATTCGGAGTTTCGACAGTGGGCGGAAGGGGTGGGGGAGGGAGAGGGGGGGCGGTCTGGCCCCAGACCCCCGCTTCATGCGACTGCTTGCAGCAGTGCTGTCCTATTGGGGGAGACCCCCCGGCTTGAAACAGGAGCCAAACACAGCCGAAATAGGCTCCATGGGGGGGGCAGGTGGTGCGAGGGCCCCCGCCGATCGGAAAAACAAGGAATAAGAAAACGATAGCATTCAACGCTCTGCTCAAGGGCTCGAGCTGGACAGTGTTTCTCGATTTCGTTTTGTTTTCGTTCTCCCTCGTTCTGTCTTCCTTCTGATTCTGCTGCGAAACGAAATCAAAACCAAGACGGTCCACGAAAACGCCAAAACACAGTTTAGCTCGAGCCCTGCTCTGCTCCCTGCGAAACTATGACTGGACGACATCGAGGCCAACATGCGTCCGTGGCTTGTTCCAAGTCCCGGGGCTTCGGCCTCGTGGACAAAACCCGTTGCAAAAATCGATGTTCATGGTGGAGACGTTCGCGGCTTAACCTCCAAGCCCTCCGCTGCAGACCCCTCTCCACCCTCCCCCAGCCTCTCCCGCAGCGCAGTAGCCGATGTGCGCGACAGGGCGACGGGACAGACAAGAGATACAGGAACACAGAGAGCATGAGAGCGAGAGACACAGAGTGAGAGAGAGAGAGAAAGAGACAGACAGAGAGACAGATAGAGACGAAGATGAAGACAGAGAGGCGGGCAGAGGCAGACGGAACAATGCATATATATATATATATGTATATATATATATACATACACCGAGAGAGAAAGAGAGAGAGAGAGAAAGAAAGAGAGAGCGGGAGAAACATGAGAGAAAGAGAGAGAGAAGGGGAAGAGACGAGATGAGCAAGAAAAACAAAGCAAGCTTGCCTAGGTGGTATCTGAAGCAGTTATGCACCCCCGTGGACACTGATTCCCGCGAAGTCGAGCTTTTCTCACCTCGCAAAACCGCAACGACGAAGTGGAGAGAGCTGGAAAGGGGATGGGCTCGGAGGAGGAGGAGGAGACTGAGCGGGCAGGGAAGTGAAAAAAAGAGAGAAGACGGTTCAAGCCTCGATGGCTTACACATGTTTCACTTTGGCCGATTGCGTTGCGCCAGCCTCTTGTGTTTTGCCGCGGAACCGTGACCAAAGCAGCCCGTGCTAAAAATGCATCAAGCCGCGGCGGAAAGTGGAACGACCCCCGCTCCGGCACTCAGGCAAAAGAGTTTGGGCACCACATGGAAGGACACCAGGAGAGAGAGTGCACTAGAGAAGAGACAAAGGGAGACAGAAAGGGCAATCGAGGGACAGAGAAAAGCGCGGAGCACGAAAAAAGACGCAGCCACGGATCAACACAACATCACCCGAGAAAATGTACGCCACATGAAGAGTTCTCGGTGGGTTCCGAACCACAGACTGGACAGCCGTGTCAGAGACTGGCACCAACGCATCACAGACTGCGCCGAATTGTTTCACTGACTACGACGGGCCGTTGCAACGAATGACACAACCGTATCACTGACTGCGCCGAAGTGTTGGACAAACTAAGACGGGCGGTTTGACAGACTGACACAATCGTCTCAGATATTGCGCCCACCTGTATCAGAGACTGGCATACCAGCATCACACGCTGGACCGCACTACATCTCAGCCGGCCAACAGTCCGCGCTACAGACTACAAGCCGAATGGTTTCAGATATTGTGCTCGGCCAATTAACCGCCGCGCTCATCCTTCAGCATATTTCATTCCTCGAGATCCGAATTCCTCAACCTCCGTTTCATTATTCATGGGACGCACAGAGACATACTAATACTGTGTGTCCGCCTTGGAGGCGCGCGTCCGACCCGAACATATCGTATACCCATCTTGTAGTATATCGTTTCCCGAGCGGTGTGGCCAGAAAGCGCCCGCCACGACGCATATACTACAAGATTTCTCGGTGCGCGCGTCGCCCCTGGGGGGGCGACGAACACATAGTATAAGTATGTTGGGGGGATGCCGATTATTCAGCCGCTTCCGCAATCTTCAGTCTCCAACTCATTATCCAGCCTCCTCTTCAATCTTCCAAGCTAACCCAGATGATTCAGCCTCCTCCTCATGATCATCATCCTCTTCCTCCTCCTCCTCCTCCTCCTCCTCCTCCTCCTCCTCCTCCTCCTCCTCCTCCTCCTCCTCCTCCTCCTCCTCCTCCTCCCCTTCCTCATCCTCACTCCTCACTTTCCTCACTTTCCTCCTCACTCATCAGTATCTTCGTCATTATTCAGCATATGTTCCTTTCTTGTGGCCCAAAACATCATTCCTTCGCTTAATCATGACTCCTGCTCTGTGAATCAGACGTAGGTCGGGTCAGGGTCAGGATCGCAGGATGCGCCAGAGCGCGCCCTGCGCGGGCTGCTTTGCGCGCGGCAACAAAAGCTTCTTTGCTGCCGCCGCGAGTTCTTGAAGATTGTGTCACGCGCCTTTCTTGATGGTTCTCACAGATCCTATGTTTCCCGACATCTTCTACATGCAACACGCAGAAACAGCAACAGACAACTCTCGGAAAATCTTACACGCGGCAAAGAAAAGTATAGCAGAAACAACCAATGACGTTTAGTCGGTCCATCTCTTCGCGGGCCGTCCTGCTGGTCTCCTTCCAACAGGGTCCCACTTCAGCGCCAGGTTTCCCCAGCGCCCGTTTGCGCACTATGGAAGCATTTCGAGGAGTCTGCCCTTGCGCACATCCTAAGCTCGCAGCCCCCCCAGAAAAACTCGCACTATTGCTCAGCGTGACGCATTGCCCGCTTGACCCAATCAACGTAAGACTCGTCGGGCGCCCTGCCCGAGCCAACGATCTCCCTGAATATTCTAGGCATCGACACGCACAATTTTTGTGATCTCGCCGCAGCGAGCGTCCATGCACCACTGCCGTAAAAAACTGTAGTCGGCACAACAGCATCGAATAGTCTGAACCTCGTTCTCAGCTGGTGATGCTCGTTGCGCAAATCGCCCTTGAAACGGCCGAACGCCGCCCAGCCCTTCGAAATGCGGTTCCGGATCTCCGCGCAATGGTAGTCTCCATAAGTCAGCTGCTTGCCCAAGTACGCCTGGCTGTCAACCACAAGCAACACCTCGACCTGTCACCCGGTTACCTGTACATGATGCTGTCGCCGCACAGCATTTCGGTTCCGAACGTTTGACATGACCTTGGTTTTTCCGGAGTGGATTTCCTAGCTAATTTCAGCTGCGGCGTTGCTCAGAGCTTCGAGCATTATTCGAACTTCCGCCCGGGTAAATCCAAGAAAAACTATGTCGTCCGCAAAACGACAAGTTTGTTAACGTCCATGGCTGCATTTTGAAAACAAGCACGAAAGCCGCCCACTTGTCCTTCAGTCTTCACATCAAAGATTCAAGCACTGCGTTGGATATAACTGACACCATCGGGTTTCTTTGCTCGGTCCTTCTTCCTAAGACAAACGCGCAGCTTCGCCAATTGGAAGCCACTTGCCCCGTCTGACTCATGCACAAAAATCTCAACACCTGCACGTGGGGTTCCGGAACCCCTTGCTCTCTCAAAGCACTCGAAATGGCTGAGTGGTTCACGGAATCAAACGCCTTCTCAAACAGTACTGCAGCAACCCAGACATCAACGTTGAACTCCCTCGTCTTCTCGTACATTATCGCCAGCGTCACCAAATGGTATTCGAAGCTGTAGCCTTTCCAGAAGCCCGCTTGGTCAACGGATTGCTGACGCCCCAGGAATGCCTGCAATCGTCGGTTGTGAACCACTGCAAACAGCTTGTACACAAGTAAAATCGCCATGGGGCGGTAGTTTTCAGCTAGCTGTGGTGGATCGCCCTTTTTTTACGGAACCTTCACCCAATGGTGAATCCACGACTCTGGCGGCTCATCTCCGTGGACCTGGATGTTCGTGATGACGTCGGCCAGCACATGCTTGCAGCACTCCCCGCCAACTGTAAACATTTCGGCAAGTCCGCTGCCTTCCGCTCCTTCAATTGTTCACATGATCGTAAGTTTCTTCTGTTGTAACTGACGGCATAACGAGAGTGAGGTCTCTGCGTCTGTCCGCGTCGCTGCCCGCCCCTGGTCCCTCTCGGGCTCTATATAGCTCCTCGTAGGAATCAGCGAAGACGTCACTGATGCGCTGCCTATCCGAGCAAACTTTCCCATCCCTATTGACCACGCTGGTGGGCCGCATGTTCTTGAATTTGTTGTGGATGTCTTTGATACGCCCAATGTTTTTGAATTCTGTCAAGATCTTATCTATTTGCTCCATCTTTAGCTGGCGCTCAAAATCCCGAGATGCTCGCTGCAGTTCCTTACATATGTTCTGCATTGGTCTGCGTCCGCCTTCTACTCTACGCGCCGTCTTTCTGCCACCAAATTCAAAATATTCGGCGGCGGTTTTTTTAGTCGTTTTTCGGATTGTCTGCTTTGCCCCCTGTCTGTCTCACAGATGCTGTCAAACACTCATCCAACTCATTACACGCTCCCGCTGCATTTGGTCGCCGCCCATCGTCTGATTGCATATTTGTACTTGATCGTGTGGCGGGTTCACCGTCTGCAGCATGAACGTGTTGAGGCCGAAGATTGACTCCTCGAGGTCCCGCCGCCCGCGCGTCGCGCTGGCCGCCTTCTTGCTCCGACGGTACCTTCAAATACAAAATTACCGTTCTGTGGTCTCCCCCAACCCCAGTTGCATCTTTCGAAAATGATAGCGTCATCATGTCTCTTGCCCGGACGTCAATCTGGCGCCTGTGAACGCCATTTCTGTGTCCATGTATTGCTGTACTGCATGGGATAAAATGTGTTTGTAGCTGATAACATATCTCTGCTGGAATTGCGGCAAACGTGTCACCTCGATCATTTCGCTCCCCCATCCCGTGGTCGTCAACAAATTGGTTGTCGCATGAATCGCCGCCGGTACCCAACACGGCGCTCCAGTCGCCCGCCGCGACGAAGATCAGGCCCTGCTGCGCCACCTGCCGTCATAGGCATTCTAACTTTGTGTTCATGGCCTCGATATCTTCATCTGGAGACGTGGACATCAGGCACGCACACAGAGACAAGCGGAAAGGACATGTGTGCAAATTGGATGTCCAGCCAACACATACGATCACAACTGGTTGGAAATGACGATATGAATCAGACGTACGCGCTCCAATTTCGTTGGCGTGCGCACCGAATCCGCATGGATCGGCCGAATATGTGGATTAACGTGGTGAGTCTGTGATGCAGTTGCGTCAGTCTCTGGAACGGTTTGCTGCAGTCTAGGAGACGATTGTGCTAATCTGTGAAGCGGCCCGTCCCAGTATGTGAAACAATTCGGCGCAGTCTCTGAGACGGTTGTGTCAGTCTGTGAAATGGCCCGTCCCAGTCTGTGAAGCAATTCGGCGCAGTCTGTCATGCGGTTGTGCCCAGTCTCTGACACTGCTGTCCAGTCTGGGATTCGGAACCCGCTCGCTAGCAAAAATCTGGCTAACTTTTCGGCAGCGCCAATGGAGGACCACGGAAGAGCAATGAAGAATCCGCCGGCCCTATCGGCGTGTGAGGGGGTCCCGGGGTGGTAGTCCCAGGGAGGTCCCGGGACACACGTTTCCTTTCGATGCCCCTCATGAAAGTCAGCCGAATGGAATTCTAGCAAAATCGAACAATGTCGTCATCGAGTCGAGGGGAAGCCCGTTCCGTTTGATCCCTCCCCCGCTGAGGGGCGGGGGGTACCAGGGGGGGCCCCTTGGGATCGGGGGGGGTGCTTGGAGGAAGCAGCCCGCGCCCCCTCCTTACTCATCCGCACATGGACCCGTCGTTACCTACCAGCCCTGGGCGGTCTTCTGGCGGTCTTCGGGCGGTCTTCGGCAGTCTTCGGCGGCATGCAGCGGTTTTCTGACGGTCTTCAGAGGCTGATTGGTGGTCTTCGGCGGTTTCCTTCGGTCTTCAGCGCGAAAGCTGGACAGTTGTGGTCAATTAGGGCCCATGATCGAACACCTAAACCCCCCAGCCCCCGAGTGGGTACCTCACTGGGTGGCTCAACGATGCCGCCGTCGATAGCCTTTGGCTGTCCTGGCCGTGCTGGGCCAGGGTTGTGGGGTCCCGACTTACCGCCGCCGAAGCGGGGCGTCGCTACAAAATTGAAACACCATGAAAAATCACGCTCGGAACCCTGGACCCCATCTCTCTGCGCTATTGTTCGAACCCGATCGATCTGCGAGGGCCCTGGGGCCCGAAAGTGGGCGAAGACGCCCGGCTCGAAAAAACTGAGACGCCAGGATCTCAGGATTGGCACAAGGGGGAAGCAGCCCTGCCCATCCCCCTTGGGCTAACCTCATCCCTGGAGTGACACGGGTAGCTGCGCGGGGATCTCTAAAGCCACCTACAAAGAAGGTCGGGCATGTCCTCCTACAGAAGGATTCTGGAAGAGAACTAATAATGATAATCAGAATAACAATAATGATAATAATAATTACGATATGTATTCATATCCTCCGATCCGGCGTGTGAGTTTATGAGAGCGTGGACTTGATCTCGCTCAAGCTTCGCTCTGCACGGGGGGGGAGGAGGGACGCCATTCCCGACGCCATTCCCGACGCATTTAGTGCTCGGGGGCGGGGGGGCTCACACCACCAAGGGGGAAGGGGGGGGGGCGCCATTCCCGACGCATTTACTGCTCGTGGGGCGGGGGGGTCCACACCATGAAGGGGGGGGGACGCCATTCCCGACGCCATTCCCTACGCATTTAGTGCTCGGGGGCGGGCGGGCCCACACCATTCCCGACGCTGTTCCGACGCTCTGACCATAGAGGGGAAGGGGGCCGACGCCATTCTAAACGCCATTCCCGACGCATGTCGTGCTCGCAAGACGCCTCCAAGGCGCCCCAATAGGTACCCAACCCCGGGCGAAAAGATACCCACGAGGTCCAAATCGACAGACTCCCACGGAAAAACGTATACTTTTACCTTATACGACATTTCGGCCTTCACGACGTTGCCGACGGTCCCAGAGGCCCCCGAAACCGCGTCAAGACGACTCACGACGCTTCCCAAGACGATCCCAAAACGGCCCAAGAGGGCGCCAAGACGGCCCAAGAAGCGCCCAAACTGGCCCAAGAGGGCTCCAAGACGGCCCTAGGAGAGGCCCAAGAGGGAGAGCCCAAACCGAAAATCCCAGCCTTTCCCCGCATGAGGTTCTCAAGAGGTTCCAAGAACCTCCAAAAGGCCCCAACAGGCCCCCAAGAAACCCCCAGGAGGCCCCAGAAGACCCCCAAGAGGCCCGACAGAGGCCCCAAGAGGCCTCAAAATGACCTCCACCTGGTTTCCCTAGGTCCTGTGCTCAATCCCCTGAGCCTCAGTCCTCAAGCCTGAGGATTCTTAAGAGGCCCGGACCCCAAGTCCTCAAATCTTTTGGGGCTCCTCACGCGCCCTCTGGGGCCCCCAGAATGTTCCCGCATGACTTTTTCGAGCACAAAAAAGCCCAAGACGGGCCAACAGGGCCCTAAGGTGCCCTCAAGACGGCCCACGAAAGCCCCGAATCGCCAAACGATCAGTCCAAGACGTCCAAAATGGCCCCAAGATGGCCCGAGAAGCGTACCCGGAAAATTCTCATCATCAACATCAACACCACCGGCATCATTATCAGCATCATTGTGGGCGCACGGCCATCATCATCACAACCACCATCGCCATCACCAGCATCACAATCATGATTCTCGTCGTCGCCATCACCATCTTCATTATTTTCACCATGGCCATTACCATGCTAAACATCAGCACGACCATCCTCATCATCAATGTCACAATCATCATCAACACCATCATCATCAACACCACCATCATCACCATCAACATCATCATCATTATCTGGGGCGCCCAGGGTCGGCGGCACTGGCCGGAGGCCAGCACTATCATATATATATATATATATATATATATATATGTATATGTATATATATACATATATATGCATATATATGTATATATACACACACATGCATACATATACATATATACATAGATACACAAATATACATAGAAATACATACACATACATAGATGTATATATGCATGTATGTATATATATATATCTATATACATATATATAGATATATATCATATATATATATATATATATATATATATATGTATATGGTCAGCCCCGCCCCTGTCATCATACATGTCTCTTTTTATGTGTTTCGTTATGCCTGCCTCTTTCTCTCTCTCTCTCTCCTTCCTTTTTTCCCCCTCCTCCCCCCCCCCTCCTCCTCCGACTCTGGCGCAAAAGCCACCCCCCCACGAGCAGGAGACAAGACGAGAAGGAGGAAAAACGTTGGAAGAAGAGGAGGCCGGGCACTGAAGAAACAAAGCAGCAACCAAAAAAAACGATACTATCAAAAAGGCCCAGGGCTGCAGATTATATACATACACACAAATATAAACATGTACACATACACATATACACATACACATAGACACATACATATATATACATATGTGTATATATGTATACATATATATATATATATATAAAAACCACCACCACCACCACCACCACCTCGGAAACCCCAGGAGGCAACAGGAAACCGCAGGAGGCTTCGGGAGACCTCAAAGGGCCACAGGAAGCCTCAAGAACCTCGCCATTATCCTTCCCCCTCTTGGCCTGCACGCGGGTTCCCCCCCCCGTGGGTTCAAGGAAAGGGTTGAAGGCTGCGGGGCGTTTCATGCTGGCGCCCTTCCTCGCGCCGCCAACGGAAGCGGAGGGGCGTTTGATCGCGCTCTTCCGACGGAAACCATACGGCGGCCCAAACAACAATCGGGCCGACCTGCGCTGAACCAGAACGGGCCGCGGGGACGGCAGGATTACTTTT
>CAUYUJ010017211.1:162204-232204 GCA_963575745.1 Prorocentrum cordatum
AACCCAAGAGGAATCCAAGAAGCATCCAAGAGTCCCACAGACGCTCCCAGACGTACTAAGTGAGCCAAGTGAGCGACAAAGGCCCTCATGAGCCTCCCAGAAGAGGCCCCAAGAGCCGCCGAAATATCCAAGAAGGTCTCTGGAGCCCGACCCAATGCCCTCGCATTGAAGCCGCCACTATCCCTTGCCTCCAGCCTTCTTCGGCCACTTGCGCACAAGCTGTTCCCTTGTCACAGTTCGCGGAAGCGGCCGTCAGGCCTGTGCAGTACTTCACGAAGCATGAGAGCAGAAACGAATAGGCCACAAGATCTGCCAGGCTCACCCCTGGTGAAGAACCAGACGCCGACTGCACCAGCGATGGTGCACTGGCCCACGGCGACCATGAAGGCATGGTGCCAGAAGAACGAGAAGACGGAAAACCAGAAGCGATAGTCGACTGCATACCGAGGCTGGTAGCACATCCACGCTCCACTCTCACCGTCCAGGTAGAGGCCTCCTTCGGGCCACATCCCGTCCACACAACTAGCACCCGCTGACACATGCTGGCCGCAGCGTCCCAGGCGTGCGAGGGCAGCGCTTTACCTGATGATGCTGCCTTCAGGCAGAGCGTGATTATTACCGCGGAACGCGCCAAACAAAACATCCTAACCATTAGGCGGCAGCAGACGAGTCCAGAGAGGCATGCGAGGTCGACACAGGACAGCCACTTCAGGCCAGGACCATCGCAAACATGGTCCGAGTCGGTCCACCTTCGAGCAGACTCCAGCCACGGCTGCTTCAAGAAGTAGTCCATTAGCAGCGAACGCTGTCTCATCGAAATCTCACTACAGCGAATGTGCTATCGGACAAAGGAGCTGTCATAAAGGGGGAGTTGTTGGATACTTACTGTTTGGGCACTCGCTGGGTGGGACGGGTTCCATCGGAGGGTTTGTCGGGCAACGTGGACGGATCTGGCCTGCCTGAAGCCCAGAGCTCGCAGATCATATCCGCTGGAATCCGCAACCCCGCCAAGCCACGCCGACTTCTAGGCCCACGTTTCCTGGCGACTGCGCTCAAGGCGAGAACTCCGCCGCTCCTCTGCTACGCTACCCTTTCCCTCCCATATAGACGTAAAACTTGTAAGGGACGAGGCAAAACAGAGAGGGTGGGAAGTGGATGGACTGACGCGAGTATGCTACGGGACACTAAGCCTCATAGCCGATGGGTGCCTGGAGGGGCCGACCCACCTCAGCAAGGAGTTCCCACGAAGGTAGCAGCATCGTGTGCCCCAGCAGAGAACACCCACACACGCTGCTCCAGCGAAAAGTTTGGGGCGCTGCGGGCGCGCTGCCGGGAGGCGTGCCAATACGCCTTGTCGTAGCTGTCAAAAGCCGTGGTGGTGTCGACGTAGTCGTCTGGCACCTATGCCAAACTCCCCACTTGATTCACACACGCACACACACACACACACACGCACGCACACGCACACACACTTTCGGGCGCACGTGGTGGGGGCGGAGAAACCACTCGGACTTTCGGAACACACACGCACACATACACAATTTTGGTCGTCGGCGAAAGGGCAGGGAACGCCTACAGCCGCAGCAAACTTACCACCTGGCGTTGCAAATTGGGGGTCAGGACGTGCCTGACACATGCGGATAAAAACCGCAGAAGCGGGTGCACGTGGAACATACCCGAGGCCACGCAAGTGCCCGTGTGAGCGGGACCACACGCAGAGATACAGGAAGATGAGAAACGCCCAAACACACACACACACAGACACAGACACAGACACACACACACACACACACACACACACACACACACACACACACGCACACACTTCCTCCGCCGGCCAGGCGGCGTCACTGTAGCGAAAACTACAACGGGCCGCAAACGAACGTGAATTCCTCAAGGCATCGCTGCGCTAGGCGAGCAAGCGTGCAAGAAAGAACGCCCAGTTTTGTGGGCGGGCGGCGCAGCCACAAAAAACAGACGCGCATGGATGCTTAGATCCGCGATCCGCCAGGAGGGCCGAGAAGGAAGCGGAAAAAACCCGACTGGAGCGCACAGTGGCCCCGCCTCACACACAAAGACACACAAAGACACACACCTACATACATAAATCCGCCGGCCCCCTTGCGGGGCCACCAGGCTGCGAGGATGAGGATCGCAGCTCCCTGTTCCAGTTGTAGCGTTCAGTCTCCATTGTTACAGTCCTGCTTTCTGCTTCCTTACTGTTAACTGCTGCTGTCCGCGCGAGGGGCGGGAGCCCGAAACGGGATTTGTTACCACGCACTGCGAAGGTTCTCAAAGTTCGTGGGGGGGGCGTGGGACACTTAAAAAGACTTGATATTCGCGTCCCCGAAATCATATTCCTTAGTAAATTACGCCATATTCGCGTCCCCGAAGCCATAAACATTCGTAAAGTCGCGTCCCCGAAGCCATAACACCCTGCAAATTACGCGATAGCTGCGTCCCCGAAGCAGTAAACCCTCGTAAATAATGCAATGCTTGCGTCCCCGACGCCATCGCAATATTCGCGCTCTCGCGGCTATAAACCCTCGTTAGTAGTTACACAATATTCGCGTCCCCGAAGCCATACAACCTAAGCCATTGTTGCGTCCTCGAGGCCATAAACCCTCGTAAGTTACGCAATGCTCTCGTGCCCGAAGCCTGCATCCCTTGTAAATTACGCAATATTCGCGCCCTCGAAGCCATAAACCGTTTGAAAATGATGCACCATTCGCAGTTGTGAAATATTCCGCAGTTTGTGAAGTCCCGACGTTTCTTCACGTCAGCGCCCAGACATCCCAACACAGCTCTGGCAAGTCCGATTCTAAGAGAGGGGGACCTGCGGCATGGGGGCGAAGCCCTTACGGATATATACATATATGCATACACACGTACGTACGTACGTACGTACGTACATACATATATACAAACATGATCGACCCACGAACCTGGAAAGGAATATAGACATGTAAGGTACGGCAACGTTTCAAAGACACCTGATTGGGCGACGAGCAAACACAATGCTGAGTGTATCGATCTTGATGTAGCGTGCCGAGGGCTGTGATGTGCAGCGACATGCTGAATTGCGATGTGCCATGCCGCGATTGTGCTCTATAGCGTTGTGGATCGAGTCCTCTTTTGCATCCGAGTCCTGACCGAACTGATCTGGATCTTAAGCTCGAGCTGCCTCAGCACATAGTAGCTGCTCCAGAGCTGATTGACATGGGGAACATGCCAGGAGGACGCGCCGCAGAACGTCCGAAGGGACGCGCCAGGCGACGTGCCAGGGGACGTGCCACGAAGACGCACCGCGGGACGTGCCGAGGGACGCGCTGCGGAACGTGTCAATGGACGTGCCACGGGACGTGCCAGGGGACGCGCCGCGCGACGTGCCAGGGGGACTCGCCACAGGACACGCCACGGAAGGTGCCAGGTTGCAATGCTGAGTGGATCGATCTTGATGTACCGTGCCGAGGGCTGTGCTGTGCTGCGCTGTGCTGAACTGCGATGTGCCATGCCGCGATTGTGCTCTGTAGCGTTGTGGATCGAGTCCTTCGTTGCATCCAAGTCCTGACCGAACTGATCTGGATCTTAAGCTCGAGCCGCCTCAGCAAATAGTAGCTGCTCCAGAGCTAATTGGCAGGGGAACATGCCAGGAGGACGCGCCGCGGAACGTCCCAAGCGACGCGCCAGGCGACGTGCCAGGGGACGTGCCACGGGGACGCACCGCGGGACGTGCCGAGGGGACGCGCTACGGAACGTTAAGATGCGTGGTCCTTGCTCGGGGCAACCATGTTAAATATCACCCTGGATGGCCTGGACACCTAAAAACACATGGTGCCAGCTCGGGAAAAGAGCCTAGGCAGCAGCACGTTGGCGCCGCCGCGGGGCCGAGGTCGTCTCCATGCTGGGGGGGGGGCAGCCAGGAGGAGAGTATGTCCTTCTCCAGCCTGCCCCCGGCGCCGCGGCTGGGGGCCGCGGCGGAGCCAGGTCGGCTCGACTCGAGCCAGAGCGGCTTGAGCCGAATGCTACGGACACACGCACGCACACACACACACACACAGACACATACACACACACACACACACACACACACACACACACACACACACACACACACACACACGCGCACACACACAAACACACAAGCGGCTCGCCACACGACATATGCACTTTTCCGACGACGGCGGCCAGGGGTGAAAAGCCAGCCCCAGCGAGTCAGGAGGTCGAGACCTCCAGGGGTCAACGTTGCGAAGAGAAACAACAAACCGAACAAACAAACAAACAAACAAGCAAACAAACAAACCAAACCAAACCAAACCAAACCAAACCAAACCAAACAAACGAACAGGCAAACGAACAAACAACGGGGAGCAGGCGTGACTGTTTCTCGTCGGGGGGGAGACAGGAAGGAGGAGGAAGGGAGCAGCGAGGAAGGGAGAGCAGGGAGTGATGAGGATGGACTGAGGGCGGAAAGGAAGAAGAAAGGAAGGAGAGCAGAAGAGGGAGGAAGGGAGCAGTTGGAAGGGCGGAGGGAGAAGAGAGAGAAGGAGAGGGAAGGAGGTAGGGATGAGGGAAGCAGAGAGGAGGGAGGCGTGAGGAGCAAGGAGGGAGGCAGGAGGGATGGTGGACGGAGGGCTGGAGGGAAGGAGGCATCGCAACGCGAGAAGTGATCGGCCCAGTGGGCGGCCGTCCCACGCCGCCCATTCCCTCACACTCTGCGCCTGAAGCCCAGGCGACGGAGCAACAGAGGAAGAGGCCTGGGTCAGCAGCAGCAGCAGCAGCAGCCAGAGCCGTCCACCTGTGACAGCAGGTACGTGCACATGAGGATCCAGATGACGGTCCAGATGCGCCGACCCCCATCTGGGAGTGAGTTCACGCAGACGGGTGGCCCCCAGGAGACGGAATGCGCGTGGGCCGAGGACACGAGCCCGTCGGGGGCGGGCTGAGCAGTGGCAGCGCTGACCTGGGTGAGCCCAGGCCGCGCCGTGAGCCCGGGCTGGCCACGCGGGAGCTCCCAGCAAGCGGAGGGCGGAGAGCGAGCGGAGGTCGGGTACGCGTCGGCCCAAGGGGATCAGAGGGGAGTGGCCGACACCCGTCAGGGCCGACCCCTCGTACCTCGTTAGAAATAAAAGCTACGACGATGGAGCGCATTTTTGGGTTGGCGGCGACAGTGGTCGTTGAAGGGGGCGGGAGGGGGAGGGGGCGGAGGCATAACGGAGCGCCCCCCACCCCCAAGACTGTGGTGCCGGACGCACTGCGGCATTGCCGAGGACGAGGGGGGGAGCGTTACGTTATGGGGGGGGATATGGGAGGGCAGGGGAGGGGAGGGGAGGGAGCATGACGCGCGTTATGGCCCAGGAGGTGAAAAAAACACTCTCATGGTTTTGCGAAGCACTGTGCAGCCATGTGTTTTCCTTCATACCAACACACATACGACATGCATGTTCAATATGCCTGCCAATGCGCCGTCAGGCCGCAGCTTATTATCATTCGCCCTTCGTATGAGTCTTACGTATAACTGACCTTCTTACTCTTTATACTACACGCCATGAACAACCGTTGTGATGAAATCGGCAACGCGATCACACCCGACAAAATCCAAACGACGACGCCGACAGGACCATTAATAAGATATCAGCCACCTCACTTTGATGTTAGACAGAGTGGACCCCAAACAGTGAAATCTTGCCATATACGCGGTGCAATCGAAGTGGTGCAATAAGCGTGGTGCAATCTAGGCGGCGCGGTCCATTTGGTGGAATCTATAGAATACAAAGCAATCCAATTTAAAGCAATGCAAAACAATGCAAAGTAATGCAAATGATTGTAACGTTTTGCAATATACTGCATCGCAAAGCAAAGTAATGCAATCCACTGCAACGCAACGCAACGCAACACCATGCAACGTAATGCGAAGCCATGCAGTGCGATAAAGCAACGCATGGCAACGCGAAGCAATGCAAAGAAATTCAAATCAATGTGAAGCAGCGCAATGGAATGCGATTGCAAAGCAGTGCAATTGCAACGCAATGACGCAAAGCAATGCGAAGTAGCACAAAGCACTACAAATCAATGAAGAGAAACGCAAAGCAATGCAAAGCAATGCAAAGCAATGCAAAGCAATGCAACGCAAAGCACTTCAAAGAAATGCAAAGCGCGGCGACGAGGCGACGAAGCGGCGACAGCAGCCACATCGGCCACATGGCCGTCACAGCGGCCCGCAGGCCCAGGCGACGGGAGACGACGGGCGGCGACGAGGCGGCGACGGCAGCCACATGGCGACCAGAGCAGCCCGCAGGCCCAGTTGCCTGCAAAAGACATGAGAAGCCCCAAGTGCAAGCGCTGGTTTGAACAGGAAGCCTCATCAGCATAAACAAATTCCTAGAAAACGAGGAAAAGCAACGCAAAGCATTGCCAACCAATACCAAGCAACGCAAAGCAACACAGCACAAAGCAATACAAAGCCAGGCACAGCAATGCAAAGCAATGCAAGTCAAGCCATGCAAAGCAAACCAATGCAAAGCAACGCAAGGCAATGCGAGGAGGCGGCGACGGGACGGCGACGGCGACCGCAAGGCGGCGGAACAGACGCGCAAATTCAGGCGACGCGCGGCGACGAGGCGGCGACGGGGCGGCGACGGCGGCCACATAGCCGCCAGACCGCCGCGCAATCCCACTCTCTTAGAAAAGAAATAAAAACCCCTACAGCAGGAGCTCGACCACAAGAAACCTCCCACAAGAAACCCAACCCTGAAACCCAGCGTGGGATCGTCACCCTTTCCATGGCAAAACCATCGAAGCCCAAGAAACCAGAGGCACCCTGGAGGCAAACAGGGTGTTTCTTGGCATGGGCATCCACCGTAAATTCAAGCAGTGAATATCCGCCTTCCAATGTTGGCAACGCACGCGGATGCGCGCCGTGGCCCGGTCATCGATAAATAGTCCTTCTCGGCGCGCGCGCGCCTCGCGGCAGCATTGAGGGGCGGATGTCACTTGAGGACCAGGTTTTCCTCGGAGTGGGTCCCAGGGAGTTCCTCCTTACAGTTTCGCTCCCAAGGTGCGAAGCCTGCCTTGCACGACACAATGCATTCGTCTGGGTGTTTCTTGCTTACTATTGACGAGCGGATGCCGCTCAATGCGAAGGGCTCCGCCCGCTCGTGTCAACAGTGCTATGGCATTCGTGCCTGGATTCCCGGACCGTTGTTGTTGCACTGTGTCGCGGGCGCACGACGCCATCGCAAGGGCGCGCGCACTCTGGAGAGGTGCGCTGTGCGCGGGCACAAATTTCGCGCCCGCGCCCCTTGCCCGCGCGCAGGCGGGCGAGATTCGCGCGCGGGCCGCCTCCCGCCCCCCTGCGCCTCGCGGCTCGCGGCCCCACGAGAAGGGTTTCCGCGCGCGCGGCGCCTTGCTCGTTCATCGCTGCGCGCGGCCCCGCGAGAAGGGCGCGCGCGCGGGGCAGCGTCGGTTCGCGGCGCGCGCGCGTGCACTGCTGTTCCTGTTGCATCGCCATTGGCACCGCTCGGTTCTGGAGCGAATGGGCGCCGCTCGTTTCTGGCGCGCCGCGGGGGTCCCATCGGGGCGGGCAGCGGCGCGCCCTGGGGTCGAGCGCATCGCAGGCGCTGGCGCCTTGCGCTTCGCCGTCGCAGACGGCGCGCGCGCTTTCCCCCGCCCTCCCTCTCCTGGGGGCGTCGGCGCAATTTCAATTCGCCAGGCTGGGCAACGCGGGGGGGCGCGGCACCCCCTGGCGCCCCGAAAATCGCGTCGCGTTGCGCAAAGGGCCAATTCGTGCCCGCTGGCCAAGTGGGGCCCACTGGCCTCTGTGCCACCTCACTAAAGGCCAATTCGTGTCAGCTGCTGGCCAACTGGGGCCCACTGTCAGCTGCGCCACCTCGCAAGGGGCAAATTCGCGCCCACTGGACAAGTGGGGCCCACTAGCAACTGCGCCGCTTCACAAAGGGCAAATTCGTGCCCGCTGGCCAACTAGGGCCCACTGGCAAAGGTGTCACCTCGCAAAGGGCTAACTAGTGCCCGCTGTCCAACTTGGGCCCACTGGCAAGTGCACCGCTGCGCAAATGGCTAATCAATGCCTGCTGGCCAACTGGGGCCCACTGGCACCTATGCAACCTCGCACGGGGCAAATAATAGCCGCTGGCCAACTGGGGCCCACTGGCATCTGCGCCACTTCGCAAAGGGCTATTTGGTGCCCGCTGGCTAACTGGTGCCCACTGGCATTTGTGCCACTTCGCAAGAGGCCAATTAGCGCCCGCTGGCCAACATGGGCCCACTGGCAACGGCACCACCCCCTTGGGCTGGCTTGGTGGCCCACTGCACTCACTCACGCCTCCTGGCCGTCTAGGCCCATGGGCAACCATGCCACCGCAGCGGCCGACTGGACCTCCTGGCAACTGCGCTATCTACACCATCGTAGCAGCCGACGGGTCCGCGGGCAAAAATTTGCCGCATATTGCCCCCGCGCTTGCACTTGTGTTCGCGCGCCCCAGTTCACGCTGGACGCGCTCTCGCGCAGCGACTCACCGGCTCCCTCGCCGCGCGGCATTCCTGCAGCGTCGCACAGCGCCTCGGCCCCCCATGGTCGCGACACGCGCACATGGCGGCGGAGCGTCGCGTCTTCACGGACGCGCCGCAGGGGTGCCCCGACGCGAACGCTTTCGCGACCGACCTGCTCGCGATCCTCGACAAAGCAGAAGCGCGCGGGCGATCGCGCGCCGCCGCGGCAGCGTGGACTCGCGCACGGTGGCAGCGCGGGCCCGGTCTCCGCAAGCGCTTGCCTCCATCGCGATTGAAGAGCCGGAGCCCCGCCCAAATGCGGGAAAGCACCGCGCGTTTTCAAGGGCGGTCGAGGCGACGGCGACATCGGTTCGGCCGACGCCTCCCGCGCGCAATTCCGCGCGCAGGCTGCCAAGAAGCGACTCGGCCCCGGCGCCCTGGCGGCGAGCGCGAGCGGGGCTGGAGGGCGCCTGAAGGAGACTAATCTCCGGGAGCCCCCTGCGGCCCCGTGGCCGAGGCGGGGCGCGCGCGGCGCGGGGTCGGACGCGCCGTCTGCGCGGCGGCGTCGGGAGCGCGCGAGTCGACGCCTTGGCGGGCAAGGTCGTAAAATTGAAAAGGAGAGGAGCGGCCAACCCGTTCGCGCGCGCTGACCTGCGCGACTGGTCGCCACTGGCCGCGCCCCCTGCCGCCAGCGCCAACGCGCTGACATGAAACGACTTGCGCAGGGCCCACGATTCGCGCCCCGCGCGCGCCTGGGTCGGTTAGCTTCGCAACGCCGCCTCTCGGCTTCCAGCGAGTTACGCGATCGGCGCAGCCGCGACGGGCCAGCCGGCACACGCGTCCGCCATGGCCCACAAGCAAGTTTGCACGGGGGCGCCCCCTCGCGCGCCATCGGCGCCCCGCTGCCGCGCGCCGCCCCCCCCGCGAAGCGCGCCCTGGCGGCCGCAAGGCCCACTTGGGCATGCTCAACGACGAAGCCCGCCGCAAGGTTTGGCCCGGAACAGCCGCCGCTGGAGAGCCAGATTTCGCGGCGCGCGCCTTTCTCGCGCGCGGGGGGCGGCGCGCGGCTCGTCGCCCGCGCCGCCAGGTAAACGCGGCGGCACCTCTGCCGCGAACAGCCGGGCGGGGCCGAGATGGCGCACGACCGAGCCGAGAGGCCCGCCCGCGGCGACACGCCTGCGCGACTGTTCGCCGCGCGCGCCGACAGGGCCGCCGTGCCCGCGGACATGCCCCCGAAGGGCGCGCCCCCCCAGCGGGCCACGGGCTCGGACGGCACGTGGGCCGCCGCGGACAGCAACGGGGGCCGCGGCGAGACCTCGCGGGGGAAGCGCCCGGCGGAGAGCGGCTGGCGCGGCGGCAAGTGGAAGCGCGCGCTGAATGGAAATGGCGCGCCACCGCAGGCGCCGCCGCCCGTCCGCCCGCGACAGCTCGGGCTCTTCGGGCCGCGGGGTAGCGGGCCGCCTCGGACCGCCCGCTCGCATAGACGTGCCCGCCGGGACCTAGCGCGGGCATGCATGTTGTTTGTGTTTTACGTCGAACCTTTGGTGGGCGGCGCGTGCTCTCGCATTCCGCGCCAGCGCGCGCTCTCGCAATCCGCGCGCAGGCGCCGCCAGCGCGCGACGCGCGACACCTCGAAGCGCTCCGAAGATGACGCGTCTCCCCAAATGCGCCCGCGCCAGCGAGGGCGACGCCCGCGGCCAGGCCAAGCGGGCGCGCGCAAGCGCCGGCGATGAAACCAAGTTACGTTTCACGCAGTCTGCTCTTGATTTGGATCGCGAGGGCTTCGCGCGCGAGTCTTCGGCCAAGGGCGACGCGCGCGCGGCCGCTGCATGGGCCGCGCCCGCGCCTGCCGAGGAGGCGCGCCCCCCCCCCTCTCGCGCCCGGCAGGCGCGCGCGCGCTCCTTGCCGAACAGGCCATCGCTTTTCGCGAGGCCGGTGATCGCGCGCGGAGGTTCAACGGCTGCGACCCTGCAGTCGCGCGGGCGCCCGCGGCCCGCTGCTGAGCATATTAGCGCGTGAGTGCGACCATCCAGATTCCGAAGTGGTCGGATTCTGCCGAAAGGCAAGCGCGCGCGCGCGGCCCGCCTAGGCGAACCGCGCTGCCGCGGCCGGGCGGCCCACTGGTCGGGGCCCCCCCGCGCTTCGGAGTCGGCGAGCCGCGCGACCACAAGCGGTGCATTTCGGCAGACGAGCTCAGGGCAGGCGCCAAGGCATCTGCCGACAAAGGTCTCACGCGCGCGAGACGCGATGAGCAATCCGACGCGCTTCTCGCGACCGCGCGGTCGGACACCGCGCCGGGGCGATTGGCAATGCCGCGCGACGCGGCGGCCGAGCCGCCGCCGGACGGGGCCGTCGCCACCCCGCGGCCCAGCGCCCCGCAGGGTGTCAAGGAGGACGGCGCGACGTTGCGCGGCGCGAAGCAAAGTCTCCATTAGGCGACGGCTCAATACTCCCACGCTGCAAGATGGCACGCGCACGAGCGACCAGCCGACAAGTCGGCTAGCGCGCGGCGTCGCTTTGCGCCGGGTCGGGACTTGCACCCGTGCGTCTCCGCAATAATGCAATGTGCCGCAGTCGTAGCGAACTGTCCAGCGCGTATTCACCTCGGCCGGCCCCGCGCGCAGTCGGCGCGGCCTGTCATGGGCGCGTTCGTGGAGGGCCGCGCATTTCGTCTGTGCCGTGCGCCCGCCTTCGGCGGCGTCTCGTTGTTTCAATATTTCTGCATTGTCCGGGCGTTTGCCGCCGCCGCTGCCTCCGCCGCCAGCGCCGCCCCGTTCGACGCGGGCGGGGAGGGCGGCGCTGCCGCGTCCGCCGACGCCCCGACGCGGCGGCGCCCGCGGCCTCTCGCGCCGCGGCTTCTGCGAGGGCCGCGCGCATCGCGCGCTCTGCTTCGGCGCATTTCGCGCGTTATCTCGCAAGCCGAAATCGCTCGGCCCGCTCGCGCGCCTCGCCAGGGCAGCGCGGGCGACGCGGGGGGGGGCTGCAATGCGTCGATAACGCGTGCCGCGAGAAAGTCGATTTCGAGCCAGCCGTCAACATCAGCGGCGACGCGCGGGCCCAAGTCGGCCGGGTGAATGCGCGCCTTTCCGCCCTGATTTCCGCAGAGCGCGAGCGCTTCACTCGCGGCGTCGAAGCTGAGGCGCGGGCGCTGCACGCGTCGGGCGCCGTGGCCAGGCGGCGCGACGGGGCCGACGCAGTCGCGCGCAAGGTGGCGGCTGGCGTCGATGGCCGGTCGATGGGATCGCTCGCCGCGACGTCAGAGACACCGCGAGCATCGAACTCTTTCGCTGCGGCGCGCCCGCCGTTGACCCGCCTCCAATCTCGGGCAGCGGCGCGCCCGCGCAGCGCCTCGAGGCACAGCAGGTCTCAGGCGCGCCCATGGGCGCGGCTAAAGCCAATTGCGCATTGCCGGCACCCCTCAAAGAGGGCGCCCATTCGGCGACCCTTTCAAAGAAGCGCGCATGGGCCGCGTGGCCCAGCCCGCCACCGCCGAGCGGGCTGATTTCAGCGCAAGCGTCTTGTCCCCGCGCTTCGGAGTTTACAATGGCGACACGCGCGCTCGGGCAGCGGACGACCTATCTCGCTCAGAAGTGAACGGGCGCACCTCGGCAGGCGAGAAATTCCGCCCCGAGTCCATCGACGCGCTCTACCGCGTGACTAGGGGCGCGGCGCAGGGCACCCGCGAGCGCATAATGTTCTTCAAAGCCGATATCGATTCGGCTTTCCGCGGGCCGCCCGCCAGCCACGCAGGCGCGTCGCCGTTTTCTCCCCCTTGTTTTCCTCGCGCAGGGCGCGGCGCGCGCGGCGGGGCACCCGGCCGCGCCCTTCGGCGCCGCGGCGCCCGCGCACGCGCGGGAAAGAATCGGCGAGCCCATTTCGCACCTCGCGCGCCGCCCCCCTTTTCATTCCGACGCTTCGCTTCGTCGATGATCTTTTTGGCGCCGAGCGCGCGGCCAGCGCGCGACACGCGCTCGATGGGCATTGCGCGGCTCGCGCGCTGCATCCCCGGGCCCTCTGCAATCGCGGCGGACAAGGTCTCTGAGGGTATGCCGCTTGTCGCCCTGGGTCTTCAGGCCCGCGCAGACCTCGGCGGCTTTTCGCGCGCGCCCTCGCACGACAAAATTAAGAGGTGGCGCGGTCGCATCGGCGACGCGCTATCCGCGGGCGCATTGCGGCCGGGGGACGCGGCGAAGCTGGCAGGCGCCCCGGCGCGGGCATGCTCGGGCACACCCCACCACATAGGGCGCGCACTCATTCGGCCTTTGTTCGCCCACTGGGAGCGGCGCGGCGGCGTCGCAAAAATTGCGCGCCGCACTCGAATGGCGGGCAGAGGCCCTCGCGCTGGAACTTTGCGAGGCACGGGCCTGGGCGCCAGACCAGCGCGAAGCAGCGCAGCTTTTCGCCGACGCGCGCAGCACGCCGCCCTGCGCAGCGGCAGTGCTCTTTCTCTTCTCGACGGGCAGGCCCCCATCCAGACTGGACCCCCTCAAGCGTGCACTGCGCCGTGTCGAGAGGAGGGCGACGCGCGCAAATCAGGTCTCTAGAGCTGCTTGCGATCGCGTTCGGCTTTTTCCACGTTCAGCTGCGCGCTCACAGGCAGACGCGCGCGCCTCTGGTCTGACTGCGCGGGGGCCGAGGCTGCCGCGCGAAAGGGCGCCTCGAAGGAATGGGATCATGCGCGTCTCATAAACTCTAGACGCTTCGCCTAACCCCGCCAGCTCATCCAGAAACGACGCCCAGAGGAATTGCCTCGATCAGGGAAGTGGGCAGCACGCAGAGGAAGGGCCCCCCTGTGGAGGCCTCTTGGAGCGTCTTGGGCGCCTCGGAGAGTTTCTCGGGGCCTCTTGGGGTTCTCTTGAGGGCATCTTGGGCATCTCGGGCGCCCCATGGCGCCTCCTGGGCGCCTCTTGGGGCCCTCTTGCAGCGCTCTCGGGAGCCTCGGGAGCGCTCTTGGGGCCACCTTGGAAGACATCGATCAAACAAGAAGCGAGCATTAGTTAGCGTTGCCCCATCGGGAGCCTAAAACATCGCCTCTTGGGGCGCTGTTGGGGCGCTGTGGGAAGCGCTCTTGGGCGCTCTTGGGGCCGCCTCGGGGCTCGCTTGAGCCTCTCTTGGGGCCCTCTTGGGCCATCTTGGAGCCAGCTCGAGGCCTCGGATGGACATCGGAAGCGACAAGGCGAGAAAGCCGAACACATAGATGTTCCTAAGGCATTGGTCTCTTTGGGGCCTCCCGGGGGAGCTCTTTGGCCACTTGGAGCCGTCCTGGAGCGGCATTGAGGCATATTGGAGCATCGTGGGAGCCATTATGAGAAATATTGGAGTATCTTGAGCCATCTTGGAGGTCATCTTGGGCTCCCCCAAGCGCTCTTGGAATCATCTTAAGCAGCGCCCCCCCCGAGAGGCCAACATGCGGCAAGAACCTTTCTGACAAATCAATGATTTGGCATTCTCGCCGGGGCCTCTTGGAGCATCTTGGGTGCCTCTGGGGGGTCTCTTGGGGCCTCTTGGGGGTCTATTGGGAGCCTCTTGGGGGCATCCTGGGGGCCTCTTGAGGATTCCTGGCCACCTCTTCGGGCCCTCTTGGGGCGCCCCCCGGGAGCCTTGGGGCCATCCTTGGCCCATCTTGGGTGAAATCGATCACGCCCCCCCCCCCTCAGGAAGCCAAAATGGAGCCAAAACGTTCGTGAAACCAACGATTTTGGCTTCCGAAGCCGTTTTGGACGCTCCGACACCTCGCGAGCCCCCCCGTCCAAGTCCAGGGGGGGTAAGGGGGAGGAGCCAAAACTCCCTCCCCGCCCGCAAGCCGCCCCGCTCACTCCCACCCGCCCTCCCCACGCATACGCAGCACCCGAGCCTGGCCCGAGCCGCAGCACATTCAGCAGTCGTCTTTGGATGGGCAGCTACTGGGGGCGAATCCGCCGCCGCCGCCGCCGCCTCCGCCGCCGCCGCCGCCGCCGCCCGCCGCCGCCGCCGCCCGCCGCCGCCGCCGCTGTCCGCCGCCCGCCGCCGCCGCCGCCGCCGCCGCCGCCGCCGCCGCCGACGTCGTCGCCGCCGCCGCCCCGCTGCCGAATCGCCGCCACCGCAGCCGCTGCCGCCGCAGCCGCTGCCGCCACCGCTGCCGCCGCCGCCGCCGCCACCGCTGCCGTCGCCGCCGCCGCCGCCGCCCCCGCCACCGCCGCCGCCACCGCCGCAGCCGCCGCAGCCGTTGCCCCCGCCGCAGCCGCCGCCGCCGCCACGTGCATTCTGCGTTGCCCCCAACCCTCCTTGGTTGGGTATTCGTTTTGCAAGAGCAATGTGGTCTCCACTCCTTCCCGCCTCCCTCTTGCCTCCTCCTGTCTTGCCTGCGGGGGGCTGCGATCTGTGAAACTGTCGCCACTTTCGAGGCCTGCTGGGGGGCCCAGCACGGTGACGCCACACGCAGATTCAAAGTATACCTCGCCATCCCTGGGGGGCTGAGATCTGTGAAATTGTCGCCACTTTCGACGCCTGCTGGGGGACCAGCACAGACACGCCACGGGCGGATTCAAATTAGACCTCGCCATCCCTGGGGGGCTGCGATCTTTGAAACTGTCGCCACTTTCGAGGCCTGCTGGGGGGCCCAGCACAGTGACGCCACGAGCGGATTCAAATTATACCTCGCCGTCCCTGGGGGGCTGAGATCCGTGAAACTGTCGCCACTTTCGAGGCCTGCTGGGGGGCCCAGCACAGTGACGCCACGGGCGGATTCAAATTAGACCTCGCCATCCCTGGGGGGCTGCGATCTGTGAAACTGTCGCCCCTTTCGAGGCCTGCTGGGGTCGTGATCTTTCACGATGGCTAAACTTTTTCGAGACGTCAGAACTCAGGGATGCATCGACCCCGATTGCCCAGTCATCGCCGTTAGGGGCCTGGTAGCCCCACCCACACGCGAGCTTGAGGATTTGCTATCGAGGGCCCATCGCCGATCCATTGGCGATGTATCGGCTATGCCAGGTCGATGTCCCCCCCACTGATTGGCGGCGCGCAGAGCAGGGTCTAGGGGGAGGGAGGAAGGATTCTGAGAAGGAGGCTGCTGATGAGAAGGCGCGGGGCCGAAAAGAAGGCCCGCGCCTTCTAAGAAGCAGCATCCTCCTAAGAAGCCTTCCCACCTGCCCCTAGACCCTGCTCTGCGCGTGGCCGACTGAATCCAGGTTCCGACACTTGGCCGAAGGGTAAGTAAGGGGGGGGTTCTGGGTCTGGGTCGGTGCTTCGTCGATCTGCTTTTCCAGTCGCGCAGGCAGACTGTTGGGGGGTCCTGACCAGCCGCCAAGAGCAGCCAGGTGACCGCGGTGGCACAAGCTGAGGGCGATGGCCTCCGGTTGACGGAAAAACTTTGCAACAAACGTTTAAACACCACTTCGCATGACCCCCCACCCCCGGCCTGGGCATTGAACAAGCGTAGCGTTCCCAGAGAAGCGGGGCAGGACAAATCTTGAGCCCAACCTCTCGAACGCAATACTTGCCAATGTTCAGGCCGAGGGGTGGAGGGGGGAATGTGGTTCTTTCTGATGCGGGCGGCGTTATTACAATTATCCCGGCAAAGCAACCTAACAGCGATGTGTAGGAGCATATCTGGAAGCATTCCCCTTAAGATTCAGATGAGAATCCAGTTGTAGAATTCTGCTGTTCTCGCAGTCGTAGTCGCATTCGCGATGACAGTCGCAGTGGCAACGGCAGTCGCAGTCACAGCCTCAGCCTCAGCCTGCCTCAGCCTCAGCCTCAGCCTGCCTCAGCCTCAGCCTGCCTCAGCCTCAGCCTCAGCCTGCTTCAGCCTCAGCATCAGTCTGCCTTCAGCCTCGGCCTCAGCCTCAGCCTGCCTCAGCCTCAGCCTGCATCAGCCTCAGCCTCAGCCTCAGCCTGCCTCAGCATCAGCCTGCCTCAGCCTCAGCCTCAGCCTGCCTCAGCCTGCAGCCTCAGCCTCAGCCTCAGCCTCAGCCTGCCTCAGCCTCAGCCTGCATCAGCCTCAGCCTCAGCCTCAGCCTCCTCAGCCTCAGCCTGCCTCAGCCTCAGCCTCAGCCTGCCTCAGCCTCAGCCTCAGCCTCAGCCTCAGCCTCGGCCTCAGCCTCAGCCTGCCTCAGCCTCAGCCTCAGCCTCCTCAGCCTCAGCCTGCCTCAGCCTCAGCCTCAGCCTGCTTCAGCCTCAGCCTCAGTCTGCCTCAGCCTCGGCCTCAGCCTCAGCCTGCCTCAGCCTCAGCCTGCATCAGCCTCAGCCTCAGCCTCAGCCTGCCTCAGCATCAGCCTGCCTCAGCCTCAGCCTCAGCCTGCCTCAGCCTCAGCCTCAGCCTGCTTCAGCCTCAGTCTCAGTCTGCCTTCAGCCTCAGCCTCAGCCTCAGCCTCAGCCTGCATGAGCCTCAGCCTCAGCCTCAGCCTGCCTCAGCATCAGCGTGCCTCAGCCTCAGCCTCAGCCTGCCTCAGCCTCAGCCTCACCCTGCTTCAGCCTCAGCCTCAGCCTGCATCAGCCTCAGCCTCGGCCTCAGCCTGCCTCAGCATCAGCCTGCCTTCAGCCTCGGCCTCAGCCTCAGCCTACCTCAGCCTCATCCTGCATCAGCCTCAGCCTCAATCTGCCTCGGCCTCGGCCTCAGCCTCAGCCTGCCTCAGCCTCAGCCTGCATGAGCCTCAGCCTCAGCCTCAGCCTGCCTCAGCCTCAGCCTCAGCCTGCCTCAGCCTCAGCCTCAGCCTGCTTCAGCCTCAGCCTCAGTCTGCCTTCAGCCTCGGCCTCAGCCTCAGCCTGCCTCAGCCTCAGCCTGCATCAGCCTCAGCCTCAGCCTCAGCCTGCCTCAGCATCAGCCTGCCTCAGCCTCAGCCTCAGCCTGCCTCAGCCTCAGCCTCAGCCTGCTTCAGCCTCAGCCTCAGTCTGCCTTCAGCCTCGGCCTCAGCCTCAGCCTGCCTCAGCCTCAGCCTGCATCAGCCTCAGCCTCAGCCTCAGCCTGCCTCAGCATCAGCCTGCCTCAGCCTCAGCCTCAGCCTGCCTCAGCCTCAGCCTCAGCCTGCTTCAGCCTCAGCCTCAGTCTGCCTTCAGCCTCGGCCTCAGCCTCAGCCTGCCTCAGCCTCAGCCTGCCTCAGCCTCAGCATCAGCCTGCCTCAGCATTCAAAATGTGGCCCGGGAATGGAATTCTGGGAACTCGAAGACCACGAAGTGGCCTACAGCTGGCTCCGAGCATTCAAACTCATGCCCAGGAATGGAGTTCTGGGAACTCGAAGACCACGAAGTGGCCTACAGTTGACTCTGGGCATTCAAAATCATGCCCAAGAATGGAATTCTGGGAACTCGAAGACCACGAAGTGGCCTACAGTTGGCTCCGAGCATTCAAAATCATGCCCAGGAATGGAGTTCTGGGAAATCGAAGACCACGAAGTGGCCTACAGTTGGCTCCGGGCATTCAAAATCATGCCCAAGAATGGAATTCTGGGAACTCGAATACCACGAAGTGGCCTACAGCTGGCTCCGAGCATTCAAAATCATGCCCAGGAATGGAGTTCTGGGAATTCGAAGACCACGAAGTGGTCTACAGTTGGCTCCGGGCATTCAAAATCATGCCCAGGAATGGAGTTCTGGGACCTCGAAGACCACGAAGTGTGTAATTGTTTGCTTAAAACGACTTCCGCGGATTCTCCCCGGCACCCGCCCAGACCCCCCTGGGGAGTCATGATGCTCTCCTTTGACCCTAGTAGAAAACTATCAATCTTCGCTGTTAGGTAAAAACTGTTTCGCTCAACCGTCAGAACCCTGAGATCCGACATCTCGAAAAAAGTTAAACATCGTGAAAATCACAACCACAGCCTTGGACCCCATCTTTCTGCGCCATGTCTCTAGCCGGATCGATCTGTGAGGGTCCCAAGTCCCGAGACTGGGCGAAAACGCTCGGCCTGAAAAAATTGAGACGCCACGATCTCAGTGAACATGTGTCAGCACCAACCCCGGAGGTTCTGGCGTCTCTTTTTCGAGCCTGGCGTTTTCGCCCGGTTTCGGGCCCCCGGGCCCTCACAGATCGATCCGGCTCGAGAAAAGCGCAGCAAGATAGGGTTTGGGGCTCCGGCCGTGATTTTTCACGATGCTGCATTTTTGAAGCATCGTCGGATCTGACGGAAATTGTGGCATAACGTGTGTCCCCGCCAACGTATGCTTTCTGAGGAGCCCTCTGGGAAGGCTGAGAAAGCTTTTCGGCAGGGCTCGAGCTAAAACAGTGTTTTTCGTTGTCGCTTTGTTTTCATTTCCCCTCGTTCTGTCTTCGTTCTGCATTTGCTGCGAAAATCACAACGCAAACGGCCCACGAGATCGCCAAAACACCGTTTAGCACGAGCCCTGCTAGGAAGGCTGGAGGCCTTCTGAGCCTTCCGAGAAGGTCCGCCCCCTCTGCTTCCAGGCTGGGCGCCGCCGATGCTTGTCTTAGGTCGGGCATGTCATCCTACAGGCGGATATTGGAAGAAAATAAAGAATAGTCAAAAAATCAGCAAAAATTGCCAAAAATACTCCAAAATAGTCCAAAGACACGAAAAATCGCCACCTGACGATTTTTTACTTTTCTTGAATACTCCTCCCGTGGAGGAACATGCCCGACTTAGGCAGCGCAGTGAGGGGCGACACGGGCTGCGTGCGGTCGGCGGAGCTAAGAGAGGTACACGTCGGCGGGAAAAGGTAGGCAGAGACAGGAAGTAGGAAGGCGTTGGAAGTAGATTAGGGGCTCGACCACAAAAAACCGTCCACGAGAAACCCAACCCTGAGACTCCAGCACGTCCTTGGATTGTTGGTGTGGGAGCGTCACGCTCTCACTTCCACAGCAGAACCATCGAAACCCAAGAAACCCAGGGCACCCTGGAGGCAAGCAAGGTTTCTTGGCAGGGGTTTTCACTGTAGGTAGAAACATGAAGTAGGAAGGCGTTGAAGTAGATTGGGCTTCCGCCCGCCCCCTGAAGAGGAAGGCAGAGGGGAACCCACTCGCCTGGGAGTCCAAAAATATCAACTTTCAACGACCGGCAAGGAAACACACATTGGACTAACACACGTCCTGAAAATCGTCGAGGGGGGCAGTACCCCGACATATCCGCCCTAAAATTCGAGGCGGCCCGCCTTTCACCACAGTAGGCCTGTGGAGGGCCGCTTTCGGGCCCAGGAACTGGCAACAGAGCGGTTCAGCATGGGGGAGCGTGCTTCGGGCGGGAGTCCAGGGGCCCAGGTCTCGAATCAACCAGGCTGCCAGGCGATCTGGTTGGTCTTGGGTGCTCAACTGGGATGCGTGCGCATCTTGAGCCCACGGCGTCCAACCCAGGGCTTGCTCCGAGCCCTTCTACCCCACGCCCCATTTCCCAGCTTTGGAATACTGACGCGAAAACGAACACAAAGACAGGAGCGCCGACTGGCAGGGGGGAACAACCATTCCCATGGGTGTGAGCGGAGCGGCGCGCAGCCCTTGCATGAGCGCGGATAAGCCCTGTATGACCGGCACCAGGACGACGTGGGGCGTGTGGACCACAAACTGGCAAAGGCAGAGGCAACGGTTGAGAAATGCTTGGGCGAGACTGAAGAATAAAAAATCGAACCGCGTGCATGCAACCGCGCAGGGGCGCCCTTTCTCTCTTTTGGGACGCGCTCGTCTCGAAGCTCGCCACTTTCGCGTGGTTCTCTCTCTCTCTCTCTCTCTTCGATATCGGAAGTCAAGCAGCACGACCTATCAAGCACAGCACTTGCGGCGGTTGGTGCGCGTCGGGCCTCGAATGCGCTTCGTCAGCTTCGCACGTTTTGTTTTTAGACTCTTGAGAAAGCCACCGACGCATCCAGCCCAACACACGATCACAAATTAGACGCAACATTTGGGCATTCTGCTTTCCACGGGGGGGGAACACCAACAAACGCAACTGCATGTGTCATGTTAAATTACATGCCTCCCCCTTTTTGGCCCCCTCCCCAAGCGCCACCCCAAGAACCGTAGCGAATTTGTCCGAGGTGGTACGAATGGAGACTTCCAAGGAGGACCAATGTGTCTGCGAATCTGCGTAGGAAAATGAATGGCGCTTCAAAAGATGTTTAAGAATCGCGACATATCAAAGTATGGCTAACCTATGGACACCCTGGAAGCTCCGAGCACAAAAAAAGTGGGAGTGTTGAAAAGAGGGGGACAAGGACGAGGACGAGATTGTAAGGAAAACAAGGAGGTTGGAGTGGGCAAGGATGCGCGGGAGGAGGAAGCCTGCTAGCCACTTGCGAGCAGGAGAAGATTTTGGTTTAGGACTCCGCCGACGATCATCCGAAGAAGCCCTGGGACGCAAAGAGAAGACAGGCAAGAAGGGTGAAACCGAATGGGTGAAACGAACGGGGTGCAGCTGGACAGCATGTGTGCCATCACGCGGTGAACACCAGTACTGCGACCATCCTCCACCCCCTTCCTACCACCGCATCACATGCCGTGCAGCAGAAGCTGGGGAGAGGGGCGAGGAGGAGAAGGGCGAAGAGCAAACACCAGAGGGACAACCATGAGGAATAATTACAAACGCTTCCTCGGCTCCTCAATCGTGTCAGAACGTTGCTCGGACGAGGTCCCAGGCCCTTGTCCAGGCATCAACGGCAATCAAGAGGGCCAGGGAGACACACTTTTCTAAGTCGGCGGCGCAGAGGATCCTCAGGTGCGAGCAGCAGATTGAAGCCAGGGAGACACACACACACACATACACATCGGCACAAACTCCAGCATTCCCCATATAGCTCCTGGATGTTCTAATTCCCCTCCCTTTCTCATATTTCCCCAGACTTTCGTGGAAATCGGCCTTGATGCGTGCTTGTGCTTGTCCCTCCTGAATACACCACGGCGCTGCGAAACCCCCTGGCGGCCACGTCACTCTGTGAAAACCATTTTCCCTGCAAGACAGATTTCTGAAAAACCGGCCGAGGGTCAGAATCTGGAGGCTGTCTGCAGCCAATCGAATCCCAGCGACGATTGGGCCCGCATGGGTAAGGCTCGCGAGTGGTCGCAGAGTCTGCACGGCTGCCTGAGAACAGCGAAAAACCTGCAAGACCCAAGACCCGTTCGCCCATGGCTGAGGGGAAACGGTTCGAGTAGAGGATCGACTACAAGATTGACTTACCCCAACATTGATTTGCGCGTCGAATCTGCGGAAAATACGTCGAATGCTCGTAGATCTGCCAACATACTACGAATTGCAACTGCAGATGCGACGACAAAACCATGATTGGGATAGATCAGTTCTGCAGTCGACAGCGACAGGTGGCAACTGGCTCAGGGAGCGGACGTTGCCCTGGAAGCGGCGGCGGCGATGCGCCGCCGATGCGTGGGCGACAGCCCTCCAGACGGCGAAACCGCACGCTGCTGGGCGGGGTGGAGGGCCCGGCCCCGAGATCGGCGAGCAGTGGGCGGCATCCGGGAGTCGAGCCTCTCCCCCCCCCCTTAGGCCAGGACCCCCCCCCTCTAAGCGGAGGAGGGATGGAGGAGGAGGAGGAGGAGGAGGAGGAGGAGGAGGAGAAGGAGGAGGAGGAGCGAGGCGGAGGAGGAGGAGGAGGACAAGGAGGAGGAGGAGGAGGAGGAGGAGGAGGAGGAGGAGCTAGGAGGAGGAGGAGAAAGAGGTGGAGCGAGGTGGAGCCAGGACGAGGATAACATCGGGTTAGGATAAATCAGGCATCTCTAAGATCGGCAGCTCTGGAAGGTGCCTCGGGCGCCGCGACCTTCTCAGAGCGTTCCAGAACGTCCAGGCAGCGTTCCGGAACGCTCTGGAGAGGACTTATCCTCGTCCTGGCCCCGTCCGACCCCTGCCGCAGCGGTGCGCTTCTGCCCCGTCCTAGCCCCGTCCGACCCCAAGCCTCGTCACAGCCCCGTCCGACCCCTGCCTCAGGATGGAAGGCAGAAGGGGTGGGCCTTCTCAGAAGGCTCAGGAGGCCTCCAGCCCGCTGAGAAGCTTTCGAAGCCTCCTTCGAAGCCCCGCCGCATCCTGAGAGGGCCTGCCCACTCTCACTTCCCCTTGGTGCGCCTCCGACTGCCGCTGACCCTGAAATTTGTCAGCAAGCAGGCGGGTCCTGAGGTAAACGGGTCCTGGACTCCAGGACCTTCCCCAGGACCAACTTTTCGTCGCCAACTGTTCTTGGCAGCCTGAAAGCGGCGGAAAGACATCAGGACCCGTTTCCCTCAGGACCCGCTGACTTCTCCCAGACCTGAGGCGCCTCTATGTTCTCAAGACACGAACCCCAAGACCTCTCGACCACGTCCCTGGAGCCGATGTCTCGCCTCGGGCCGTTTTGCGACTGTCAGTGCCCAGAGCCAGCCCCAAAAAGATCCAAAACGGTGGAAAACTGCTGCCTCTGACTTTTTCTAGGTGAACCAAACCACAAGGTACATAGGCCCAAAGGCAGGTGGACAGACGAGATACGGACACCCGATTCCAGGAATCGTGGTCGGATGTGTCAGGCAGTTGGAACGATTTGGACGAGGACTTCGCGAAGTACAAGATCATGTGAGACAAAATCGTGTGAGGGCTGCGGCCTCTGCGCTCCACCCCATCGCGTGCCCGCCTCCGGCTGTACGCAACGCGCTTCCGCTTCCGTTTCCGCTTTCGCTTACGCTCGGACTTTCTCGAGCTGCTGGATGTCTTGGGCAGGGACCGACCGATCGTCCTGGCACTCCTGCAGGTCTACTACGACATGTTCTTAGAACAAACAGAATTCTCCAAGCAAAGGCAATGTGCTTAAAACATAGAGACGATGTGTAGTAAAACCACGCGATCTCAGCCAGAATAGCTCTGAGAACATTTCGCGCAAACCACGAGAGCTTATTAAAGCATTGTTTGGTGGGCCTGCAGGCGAGCCAGGACGGCTCGCCACTACTTGATGGATGTCTGGGCATGGCGAGAAGCACTCGCTTGCAAGCAAGAGTGACCCTAGCCAAGGTTTGGTGCGCGGCTTTAGGGGGCCGCGGGGGGCCAGAATCACACGCGCGAGCCACTGCCAGGGGGACCCCCCGTAAGCCCGCACCAAAGGTCACTCCGGCGGAGGGTCACTTGGCGGCGCGCACACGGGGGCAGGGGGGAGGGCGGAAGGCTTCTCAGAAGGAGGCTGCCTCTTAGAAGGCGCTGGCCTTACATCTACAGACAGGGCCCACGCCTTGTGAGAAGCAGGGGTACTTCTGAGAAGCCTTCCCCCTCCCTCTTGGGTCGGGCATGTCCTCCTACAGGCGGATTTTGGAAGAGAAATAAACAATTGTCAGAAGATCATCAAAAATAGCCAAAAGAGCACGAAACATCGTCACCAGACAATCTTTACTCTTCTTGAATATTCGCCCCGTAGAGAAGCATGCCCGACTTGACCCTGCCCCCCTCTGCGCGTGGCCGATGCGAGCCCAAACCAAAGGTCACCCCAGCGAAGGGTCGCTCCTGCGCCATGCGAGCAACTTCCTCCACGGATGCCGGCAGGCGGCCGCCCCCCCCGACCCTCCCGCCGCGGCCCGGGTGCGTGCGCGGACCTGCGCCGCCACGGAGTTGATGGCCACTGGCACGCCGCTTGTGTCAGGGGTGAGGAGGCTAAGACGAGGAGGAGGAGGAGGAGGAGGAGGAGGAGGAGGAGGAGGAGCGAGGCGGAGGAGGAGCAGGAGGAGCAGGAAAAGGCGGAGCGAGGAGGTAGGGCCAGGACGAGAATAAAAACGGGTGGAGACAAATCGAGAATCCCTGAGATCCGGCGACTCTGGAGGATGTTCGGGTGCTGCTGGAAGTGCCCCTGGCCTGAGGTGCCCACAGGATGGACGGGGTGGCCCCCAGACGGCCAACGGAGCACCCTCCACGAGGCCCAGGGGGCCCCAGAGGCTCCAAAGTGGAGCGAAAAGCCGGGGGCACCTTGGGCCAGGGGCCAGGGGCACCTTTAGCAACCTCCGATTGGTGCGGGCCCACTGGGGTCCCCCAGCCGCGGAGCGCGAGGCGATCAGCAGCGGCCCGCACGACCTGAAGCCGCGAAACCAGAGCCACCAGTGGCCGCCCCTGCCCAGGGTCACACACTGCGTGCGGCCGAGGCGTCGTCGTCTTCACCGTCGTCGTCGCCGTCGTCGTCGTCGCCGTCGTCGTCGCCGCCGCCGTCGTCGTCGGCGTCGCCACCGTCGTCGTCGTCGTCGTCGTCGTCGCCGTAGCCGTCGTCGTCGCCGCCGCCCCCGCCGTCGTCGTCGTCGTCGTCGACATCGTCGTCTCGGGCGCCGCAGCGCGCTCCGAATGGGTTCTGGAACGCTCAGGGGCGGGTTTCCATCCTCGTCCCGGCCACGCCCTCGAGGCGCGGCCCCCCCGAGCGCGGCCAGAGGCCCTGGGCCGGCCGGCCGGCGGGGGGGGGACAGGGGGAGAACAGGGAGAAGGAGAAGGAGAGGGGAAGTCCTCCTCCTCATCCTCCTCATCCTCCACATCCTTCACCTCCTGTTCTTCTTCCTCCTCCTTCCCCTCCTCCTCATCCTCCTCATTATCCTCATCCTCCTACTCCTCCAATTCATCCTCCTCATCATCCTCCTCATCATCGCCATCATCGTCGTCATCGTTAGCGTCATCATCGTCATCATCGGCATCATCATCATGAGCAGCATCAGCATCAGCATCATCCTCATCGTCATCATAAGCATCATCATCATCATCAGCAGCAGCATCATCATAATCATCAGCAGCAGCATCATTACCACCACCATCACCATCATCATCATAATCAGCATCATCATCATCACCACCAGCATCATCATAATCGTCATCATCATTGCATTCAGCATCATCGTCATCGTCATCATCATCATCCTCATCATCATCATCATCAGCAGCAGCATCATCGTCATCATCATCATTATGATCATCAGCATCATCGTCATCATCAGCATCATCAGTTGTCTTCCTGCTAGAACTCTGGCTCAAAATTGTGGCCGCCACCAAAGCGACCCTAAGAATCCAAACTACCTCAACTACTTGCCTGCAGCATCCTCATCATGATCATAATCATCAGCATCGTCGTCTCCATCGTCGTCATAACCATCATCGGCATCATCATCAGCATCATCATCAGCATCATCATCAGCATCATCATCAGCATCATCACCACCACCACCATCACCATTATCATCATCAGCAGCATCGTCGTATCCATCATCGTCATCATCAGCGTAATCAGCATCATCATCATCATCATCATCATCATCATCATCATCATCATCATCATCATCCTCCTCCTCCTCCTCCTCCTCCTCCTCATCCTCATCCTCATCCTCATCCTCATCCTCATCCTGTTGCTGCTCGTCCTCCTCCTCCTCAAGGAGCTGGGCCCAGACCCACGAGGCCCGCTCGCAGATTGCAGGGGCTTTGCGCCGTGGCTCCGTTGGCGCGCGCAGTGTGCCGCAGCGCTGCTCAAGAGCCTACCGTGGATGCTTACCGACAAAAAAACCCACTGAGAGAAACCCAATCCTGAAATCCGCCGAGATTTCTTGGTTTCTTGCACTTCGGCTGTAAACAAGGAAACCCGAGATACCCTGACCCGAGCTGCTTCTCGATCGCCTGCGTATGAGCAACTTGACATCGAGAAACCCGACGCAAGCCGGGGTGTCCTGCCGTTTGCAGTCTATCAAAAATGTCTGTCACCTTCCACGCCGAACACACGCCAAGAAACCCAGGGCACCCTGACGAAACAGAAGATGTTTCTTGCCATGTGGTGAAACTGCACGCTGAACAAAGGCTACGCTCACCTTGAGAAGCATTCCCCTGACGCACAGGTGGTCCGCTCCGCTCCGCTCCGCTCCTCCTGTGTCCCCCTGGAGGCTGGCCAGGTTCGCGTCGTGTCCACTTTGGCGTTGGTTCCTGAAACCACAGGGATCATTCAACCTTGAACGATCGGTCGTTTCCTCAACGTCAGATCGTTCAAAATCGAATCGACTGATTCTGGCTCGCTGGCGGCATTCAAAATTGAACGCTGGCAACGGGGTCGCCGCTGGTCGACACGACGAACCTACCCCACCCCTGCAGGCCAGATTTCTGAGGCTTCGGCTGGGGTCCAGAATTCGAAGGGCATCTTCAGCCGAGCGAACCCCAACGGGGATGTCAGATACCCCAGCGTCGAGTGGACCCGCAGGCCTGCAGGGACAGGAGTCGCACACGGTCGCAGATTAAAAGAATATCAGCCAACGCAGAATCCAAATAGATCAGAAAACTGAAATGAAGTGGACCGGAGTGGACTGGAGTAAACTGGACTGGAGTAGACTGGGCTGGACTGCGGTGGACTCTAGTCCACTCTACTCCACTCTACTCTACTCAAATCTACTCTACTCTACTCTACCCGACTCTATTCTACCATCTACCCTATTCTACTCTACCATCTACCCTATTCTACTCTACTCTACTCTGGATTGCTCTAACCTACTCTACTCTACCCAACCCTGCCCGAACCTACTCTACTCTTCTCTACTCCTCGCCTACTCTACTCTACTCCTGCTCCTACTCTACTCGCCTCTAAAATACCGTCCTCTACTCTGCTCTGCTCTACTCTACTCTGTTCTACTCTGCTCTACTCTATGCTACTCCACTCTACTGTACTACTCTACTCTGCTCTCCTCTACTCTACTATATCATGCTCTGCTCTACTTATTTACTCTTCTGATGATTGTTTGACGATTGTTGGCCGATTATTGGGACGACATTGAAATAACTACAGGAAGCCATTGGAATAGAAGAGGATTCCATGCGGATACAGAGGAAGTCATGCGGAAAGCAGAGGAACCCATGCGGATAGCAGATGAAGTAATACGGATAGGATTGACAATTGTTGGACGATTTGTTGTGATGCCAACAGCCACAGGGAACAATTTGAATGGCAAAAGAAACCATGCGGATACAGAGGAAGCCATCTGAACAGCATAGGAAGGCCATTCGGATAGAGAGGAGACCAAGCAGATAGCAGAGGAATACATGCGGATACAGAGAAAGCCATGCGGATAGCTTGACGATAGCAAGGGCAGAGAAGAGGGGGGGTTCACTGGACCAGCTCTCTCTCTCTATGGGCTGAGCTATAGGCAAGCCTATTTGGAAAACACGGTCCCAGGCATCAAGTGCCTTGATTGTTTCAATACGGGGCCCTCGAAATTCTGGCCCTGTCCCCCAGACCAGCTCTTCGTCCCGTCCCGTACCATTCTTTGACGGAGTCCCGGACGCCCAGCGAGACCCCTGGGGGCCGAGACCTCTTGTGTCTGGGCTGCAGGCACCCCTGCGATTGGATGTCTCCGCACTCACCTCTCCTCTAGCCCAGGCCAAGATCAGTCAGCATCGAATCGGAATGTCCGTCGGATTGGACTGCGTTGGCACGGAGTCGAAATCGGATCGGATCGGCTGCGCCAGGATGCTCAACACCGTCGCGCAGGCCTCGGGACCCCGTCAAAAAAACAACCTCACGGCGCGGCCAATGCTTCGCCATGCTCGACCTCCGGGGGCGGGCTTCGGGCCCAGGCACCGCCAGGAACGGACTCGGGATGAAAAACTAGTCCCCCGGGGAGGCAATCCAAGCGTCTGGGTCTTGGGGGGGGGGACGCACATCTCGGAAAAAGTCGACGCGCCGGACGTCTGGGCAGGTCCACCGTCCACGGCAGGTCCGCGTCGACGCGACGTTGGCGATGGTCTCCGACGCCGTGCAGGTCGTCCGGCCTTGAACAGTCGCGGCCCTGCGACAGCGAGATATTCCTCGGCTCGATGTCGGCCGCTTCTGGGCCACGGGCGGCGTTCCAACGTTGGAGGCCCGCGCGGGAGTTGCCGCCGCGTCAGCGCGGCGCGGACATGCCATAGCAGAGCGTCCTCCCCGGTCCACCCTCCTCAGATATCCCCCGCCTCGCGCCCGAGCCGACGGAAGCCAAGATCTCTAAGCCCCCGCGCTCGCGCGCGCGCCGCCTGCCCCCCACCTTCCCTGTCGTTTGGACGCTCTGGGGCACCTCACCCATCGCTCTCCTCGCCATCGCTCGGACGTGCAGTTCCCATGCACTTGTCAGTTCCGTGCGCGTAATTGTTCGCAAGGTGCACCAAAATTCTCCTCGGTGGCCATCGCCGAGACAAAAACGCACATGCCCGAGCGATGCCAAGTCGACCGATGGTCTCGCGGCGGAATGGGGGTGGGCAACGACCGCGGCGGAGGCACTGGATAAGAAGTCCGTGGATGAAGAAACCAGGGCGTCGCGAGTAGAGTGGGCGCCCAGTCTTGGATTAGGTCGGGCGTGTCCTCCTACAGGCGAGTTTTGGAAGAGAAACTTAAAAATAGTCTGAACAGAATCAAGCATAATCAAATAGCACGAAAAATCGTTCCCTGACTATTCTAACCATTATTGCATATTCCCTCTGTAGAGGGACATGCCCGATTTGAGACTGGACAGAAACGCCGTGGATGAGGAAACCAGGTCGTCGCGAGTGGAGTGTGCGCCCAGCCTTGGGCTGCCCCACTCCGCCCCGAGACGCTCGGTCAATGCGAAGGATCCTGCAAGATCCTGCAGGATCATGCACCCAAACCCAGGTCAATGCGACTCTGGCCCTGCAGGATCCTGCAAGATCGGGCGCTCTGGCTGACCCCCGTTTGCATTGACCCCCGTCTCAAGGCTCCCGATGTCAGAGATGTAGCGACCGACTGGCCGCCTCGATGGCCTCGAGGCGCTGGATGTGCTGGATCGGGGAGACGCACAGTCGGACCCCAGCCAGAAGAACAGCCCTCAAGAGCACGACATCCTCTGCCTGCCAAAGCGCACAGAACATCCAAGGGTACCCTCCCCAGGGTGCACAAGAGCACCCAACAAACACGAAGAACATCAGGGTACCCTCCCCGAACCGACCTCGACCTTATACCTCGGTCCGACTGTGAGACTCGGGTTCGGGGGACTCGGGTTGGCCTGACGGGGCCGTCAGGAAAATGGCGGGGGCCACTCTGAGATTTGCCGCGAGCTCCCGCGGTAGACATCCCACGAGAACCAGACCGGCGAGATCCAGGACGGGCCCGTCAGAAAGCGCTCGCAGCTCCGAGTTCTGGCGCACTCGACCCTCACGGTTTCCCCCGGCCGGGGACCGCGCCTCGGCGACGTGCCGAGAGCGGCGTTCTCGGGAGCGCCCAGGGAGAAGCGCGGACGCTCGCTGGCTGCAGCGCCCGGGTCGGCCTGCCCCGAGGCATGTGCCGTGGCTGGGGGGAGCCGAGCTGGCAGGGGCGAGAGGGGAAGTGTTAGGTCGGGCGTGTCCTCCTACAGGCGGATTTTGGGCGAAACATAGTCAAGACTCAAGAAATGCCCCCAAATGGTCAAAATCGGTCAAGAATCGTCCCCTGACTATTTCATTACTATTTTTGAAGACTCCTCCAGTAGAGGGACATGCCCGACGCAAGGAAAGTGCGGGAGGGGCCGGCTCGGGGCGCACGTGGGGGGGAAGCGAGGGTCGGGGGCGCGCAAACGTGGATTAGCGATCCCTGGACTTGGCGAGCGGTCGCCAAATTCCAAGGGATCGGGGGAGGTGCTCTCCCCAAAATGCGGCCGGTGCCGCCTCGTTCGGCGGCGGAGATCCGCGATTTCCCACGAAAACGGGACCCGTCGCTAATCCACGCCGCCCTGATCCATGTTTGCGATCGCCTGAGAGAGGGAACGTGCGGGAGGGGCCGGCTCAGGGGGGGAACATCGCGCTGGAGTCGGCGACACGTCGCCAAGAGAGAGCGGCGGTGTAGGCCACCGATGGCAAAGCCGCATATGCTCCCGGGTGCGGGGCGGGCTCTCTCGGGCCCCAAGCGGCGCTCAGTGGGCGGTTGGGGTCGATGCATCCCGACCGGAGCCTATCGCTTGAATAGGGCTTGGGGTTCAGGTCTGCAGAACACCCCAAAAAGGACGTCATGGGGCGCAACCAACCTGTTTGGTCAAGCTGAAACTGATGCACCACACCCGGCGTCAAGCCAAAACCTCGGACATAGGCAAATGGTTGGACTCTGCACTTCTTCGTCAGCTTAACCGGCGAGGCGTTTGACCACCTTGGCCCTCTGACCCTCGGCCCTGCTCAACCTATCCCCACCGGAACATACCCCCACCTGAGTCTATCCTTACGTCGGGTATGTCCCCCTACAGGCGGATTTTGGAAGAAACATTAAAAAGTGTTCAAAAATATTCAAAAATTGTGAACTGACTATTTCTGAACCATTTTTGAACATTCCTCCTGTAGAGGGACAGGCCCGACCTAATCCTATCCCCCCGAACGTTGCCCCTGAGGGGGCTCATCGGCATGTTTCGCCGAAGAGCACAGGCTCGCAACCTCCCGCCGCGAGTCGAGGAGGAGCGACCCCCTTCTGCGAGTCGAGGAGGAAGAGGGGCCTTGGGTGTGCGGTCCAGGGAGTCGCCCGCCCAGGGTTGCTCTGCATGGCTGATGGAACAAATCCCCATCCTACTCTCCCCCCTCCTGCGCCCCAGGTTGTAACGCAGGAGGAGGGGAGGAGGAGGAGGAGGAGGAGGAGGAGGAGGAGGAGGAGGAGGAGGAGGAGGGGAGGAGGGGAGAAAGGGCGCTTCCTGCTAGTCGTATCCTCTTGAAGAGGCAGACCATGATCCCGGCGTAGACGCCAGCAAGCACCTTCCCTGCCCCTCGTCCTCGGGCCCTTGTGCTCCTCCTCCTCCTCCTCCTCCTCCTCCTCCTCCTCCCTCCTCCTCCTCCTCTTCCCTTCCTCCTCCTCCTCCTCCTCCTCCTCCTCCTCCTCCGCCTCCTCCTCGTCCTCCTCCTCCTCCTCCTCTCATCCATCCATCGTCCTTACCTATACGACACCCCTTCGGGTGATAAGGAGGATATGGGAGAGAAGAATCCGCCGACCCCTTTGGGTTCATCGGCGTGTGAGATGTTCCCCCTCCCCAAACCCCTCCCCCGGGAGCCCGGTCCGGTCCATTTGGAGGGGGGGGGTCCGGCCGGACGGCCCCGGGCGGCCCGGAACCCCCCGGAGGTCTCATCCGCGTGTAGGGACGCGTCTGGTGGCCTCGAACTGGGTTTGGGACGCCCCACGAGCGCTCCAAGACGTCCAAGTTGGCCCGAAGACGGGCCACGAGGCGTCCTCGACGGCAGAAGAGGTCCCCACGAGCCCCCCCGAGGGCCTCCGAGATGCGTTCCACAAGGGTCCCTAGACGCAAAAATTGGGCCATTCCCTTCGTGAAATGTACATTTTTTAGAAATTCAGCTTTGGATCTTTCCGATGCTCCCCGACGGCCCAAGAGGCTCCCAAACCCGCTCCCAGACGGCCCCAGAAGCCTCGCAGAGGGTCCCCCACAGACCCCTAGAGGGCCCAAGATGGGCCAACAGGCGTCCAAGACGGCCCAAGAGGGCTCCGAAAACGGCCCCAAGAGCATTCCAGGAGCGCTCCGAGTTGCCTCCACGAAGCTCCACATGGTCCCAGACGGTCCAAGAGCGATCAGAAACATCGACGACGACGTCCCGACGGCTCACGAGGCCTCCCCAGACGCCCCCACAGGCATCCAAGATTCCCCCCAAGAGGCCCTCTAGACGCAAAAAATCGCTCGTTTCCTTCGTAAAACGTATATTTTTTCACACGGGCGCCTTTGGGGGTGTCCCCCGCTCCTGCACGGCCCCAGAGCCCCCCAAACCCGCTCCCAGACGACGCCTCCCAGAGGGTTCCTACATAGCCCTCGAGGGCCCCAAGACGGGCCAACTGACGTCCAAGGCGACGCGCTGCGAGCCCCCCCAAGGGGTCGGCGGTGTGGCGTAAGCCCAAGATCAACTGATGGCAATCTGGGTGGTTGTCATGAGGACGATGCCGGTGATGCGCCCTCGGGTTGGCGACGACGACGATGACGACGACGATGATGACGATGATGACAATGATGACGATGATGACGATGGTGACGATGATGACAATGATGATGATGATGATGATGATGATGATGATGATGATGATGATGATGATGATGATGATGATGATGATAATGATGATGATGGTGATGATGATGATAATGATGATGAGGAGGATGAGGATGAGGATGAGGAAGATGATGATGGTGATGATGATGATGATGATGATGATGAAAATTGATGAGATGATGGTTATGATGATGATGGATGACGATGACGATGACGATGACGATGACGATGACGATGACGATGTCGATGATGGTAACAATGAGGAGATGATGATGATGACGATGAGATGATGATGATGATGATGATGATGGTGATGATCATGATGACGATGATGATGATGATGATGATGATGATGGTCGCGATGGGTGCTGTCGTTTGTCATCCCACCCGGCGTGCTCCAGACACGAGGGACGGCACTCCAGGATCTCTATCGATCTCACAATCGATCTCACAACCGATCTCATGATCGATCTCACAACAGATTGCACTATCGATCTCCCAATCGATCTCACCGTCAATCTGACAATCGAACTCACTATCGATCTCACATTCGGAATCACCATCGATCACACAACAATTCTCACTATCAGTCTCACAATCGATCTCAAAATCGATCTCACAATCGGTGACATGATCGACCTCACTGTCGATCCCACTATAGATCTCACAAGCAATCGAACCATGGATTTCATAGCATATCTCACCATCGATATCACAACGAAAATCACGATCTCCCAAACGATCTCACTATCGATCACGCCGCCCTGCTCTGAGACACTGACTCGCGCCGCCCTGCCCCAGGACACGGAATACCGACGGGACACCGACGGGACACCGACGTGACACCGACGCGCCACCGACGGGACACCCCTGGCCACCGCGCGCCGGGGGGGGAGGGGCGGACAATCGGCTCCACAGCCCCTAGCCACGATGGCATCATTCCTCTCGCGCGTCCACGCAGCTTCGCCTCGCCCGCACGCAAGACACCAAAAAGAAAACGAAACCGATTTCCCGATGGGGGGTCTCCGTTTCACGGCGACTTCACCCCCCAACCTCCGATAAACAACTCCTCCCTGCCGCACCGCCAGACGTCTGTAGGGCGGGCCGGGCGTTTCGCCTGAGACTTCCTCCTTATCACTCATGATCCTGAAGATTCAGATTTGCACCAGCTTCACGGATGGAGGGCGGGCCGTTGTCAAAATGTGGCTCTCGCATAAGCACCGCGCACATTCGTCTTAAGTTTGCGACAGTGGCTCTCGCCATAGCGCCGCACACATTCGTCTTGACCGTTTTGCAACAGCTTCAAAGATGGAGTGCGGGCCGTCAACATGTGGCTCTCGCCTGAGCGCCGCGCACATTCGTCTTGACAGTTTCCAACAGTTCGAAGGACCCTCGCGGATGAAGTCCCAGGAAAGGTGCTCTGACACGATTTAGGACTGTCAGAACGTAACAGTCACGTTGATTCGCGGCGCTGACGTCCCAGGAATGGCCTTCTGGCACGATTTGGGATTGTCAAAACGCAACAAGTCACGTTGATTCGTGGCGCTGAAGTCCAAGCAATTGCGATCTGGCACGAACTTGGATTATCCAGACGCAAATGTCATATTGTTTCGCGACGCTGCAGTGTGAGGAATTACAGTTTGATGCGGTCGAAGACTATCGGACTGTTGTTTTCCAATGGGGCACTTCCAACAATGATAATAAATTCTTGAAGAGACCTATGAAGAGGGAGCTTGGACCTCCTCCTCCACCTCCTCCTCCTCCTCCACAAAACTCCTCCCTGCCGCACCGCCAGACGTGTCGGTAGAGCGGGCCGGGCGTTTCGCCTAAGACTTCCTCTCCGTCTATGATCCCGAAGCTTCAGATTTGTACCAGCTTCACGGATGGAGGGCGGGCCGTTGTCAAAATGTGGCTCTCGCATAAGCACCGCGCACATTCGTCTTGACCGTTTGAAGCAGTCTCAAGGATGGATGGCGGACCGTCTTCAAAATGTGGCTCTCGCCAGAGCGCCGCGCACATTCGTCCTCAAAGTCTGCAACAGTTTGAAGGACTCACATGTTTGAGGTTCCAGGACTGGTGTTCTGACACGATGTGGGAGTGTCAGGACGCAACGGTCACGTTGATTCGCGGCGCTGACGTCCGAGGAACGGCCGTCTGTCACGATTTGTGACTGTCATGGCGCACAACAGTCACGCTGAATCGCTGCGCTGAAGTCCCAGCAATTGTGTTCTGACACGAATGAGAATTATCCAGACGCAAATTCGCTGCACTGAGGTGTGAAGAACGGTGGTTTACCACGGTCGAAGACTCTCGGACGGTTGTCTTCCAAAGGGGCACTTCCTGCAATGAAAATAAATTCTTGAAGAGACCTGACCTATGAACAGGAAACTTGGAGCGTGGGAGTATTGCAACATCGCTGATGCGTCTTGGGTTTACAATGGTACGCCTCCTCCTCCTCTTCCTCCTCCTCCTCCATCCCTTTCCTGATACGCAACCCCTCCGTGTCACACCGCCAGACGTGTTGGCAGGGCAGGCCGGTCGTTTCGCCTGACTCCCTGACCACTTATGATCCTGAAGCTTGAGATTTGCAACAGATTCACGGATGGAGGACAGGCCGTTATCAAAATGTGACTCTCGCCTGAGCGCCGCGCACATTCGTCCCAAAATTTGCGACAGTTTCGAAGATGGAGGAGAGGCCGTCTTTAAAATGTGGCGCTCGCCTTAGCGCCGCGCACATTCGTCTTCACTGTTTGCAGCAGTTTCCAAAATGGAGGGCATGCCATCTTCAACATGTGGCTCTCGCCTGAGCGCCGCGCACATTCGTCTTCAAAGTTTGCAACTTGAAGAACTCGCATGGCTGGAGTCCCAAGAATGGTGCTCTGACACGATCTAGCATTGTCAGAACGCAACAGACACGTTGATTGGCACGATTCGGGATTGTCAGGACGCAGCAGTCACGTTGACTCGCGGCGTTCAAGTCCCTGAAATTGTGTTATGGAACGCGTTGGGATGATCCAAACGCAGAAGTCATATTGTTTTGCGGCGCTGGACTGTGAAGAATGGTGTTTTCACACTGACGAAAATCCTCAGACGGTTTTCTTCCGAAGGGGCACTGCCCGCGAAGCAAATAGGTTCCGATGGAGATTGATGAACGGGAAACTTGGAGGAGGGTGCATTGCAACATCGCTGATGCGTCTTGGATTTGCACTGGTACTCCTCCTCCTCCTCCTCCGCCTCCTCCTCCGTCCTTTTCCTTACAAACAACTCCTCCCTGCAACACCGCCAGACGTGTCAGTAGGGCGGGCGGGGCGTTTCGCCTGAGACTCCCTGACCACTTATGATGCTGAAGTTTGAGATTTGGAACATCTTCACGGATGGAGGGCGAGCCGTTGTCAAAATGTGGTCCTCGCCATAACGCCGCGCACATTCGTCTTGAAGCTTGCGACAGCTTCAAATATGGAGGGCGGGCCGTCTTCAAAATGTGGCTCTCGCATTAGCACCACGCACATTCGTCTTCACCGCTTGCAAAGGCTTCAACGATGAAGGGCAAGCAGTCTTCAGAATGTGGCTCTCGCCTGAGCGCCGCGCGCATTCGTCTTGAAACTTCGCACCTGTTTGAAGAACTCGCATGGTTCAAGCCCCAGGAATGGCGTTCTGACACGATCTAGCACTGTGAGGACGCAAAAGTCACTTTGACTCGCGGCGCCGACGTCGCAGGAATGGCCTTCTGGCACGATTTGGGATTGTCAGGACGCAGCAGTCACGTTGATTCGCGGCGCTGAAATCCCTCGAATTGTGTTTTGGCACGGATTGGGATTATTCAAACGCAAAGTCGAATTGATTCGCGGCGCTGACATGTGAGGAATGTTTTAGCACGGTCGGAGATTCTCGAAATGTTTTGCAATGAAAATAAAATTATTGGAGAGACCTATGAACAGGGAACTTGGAGCGTGGGAGTATTGCAGCATCGCTGATGCGTCTTGGGTTTGCACTGGTACTCCTCATCCTCCTCCTCCTTCTCCTCTCCTCCTCCTCCTCCTCCGCCTTCCGTTTTCCTAATAAACAACTCCTTACGGACGGCTCAAGGACGGCTAAAGACATCTTACTTACATATTTCCTCACATCCCTTTTCGGCTTTTTCCCTACACTTCGATTCCACACTGATGTCTTCTTCTATGCAGGCTGTCGACAAACGTGCGGCAGGTACACCTGTCCAGCACTTGTTCAAGCAGCACCGGATACACAGCCCACTACAGGCGATGGACGGGATCGACGACGAGGAGTTTGCCAGTGCACTGCAGCGACGGTTCCAGGATCAACTGGCTGGCGCCGAGGGCAGCGGCAGTAACGACAATACGACTTCTGGACATTCTTCGGGAAATGGTGCAGCGACCATCGACGACATCCGGAAGCTCATCAAAGACGAGCTCGCTCCTATTAAACAGGATATTTCTGCCATAAAGCTTCATGGAGTTTCTCAGCGAGACTTGCAAGAAGCCACAGCGCCACTAAAAGCCTCAATCGAAGAAATAACTACGAGATTCGAGCACCAGATAGAGGACATACAGATACACGCCACAAACATGGAGAACATCATAAACGAGCGCTTCGACAAGATCAAACAAGACTTTGACCTTCTAGCATCTTGTACCCCACGATCGGCCTCAGGAAGATCGCACCATTCGGCAGACAAGTATCACTACAGTGGCAAGCGCGCAGTTACTGCAGTTGTTGGCAACCTGAACAATTTTGAGGACGACACTGCGGCTGCAGCATTTCTCCGGGACAGGTTGTCATCGATGGGCGGCCCCATCCCGAAGAACATTTATTCGAAGGGCGAGTTCAAGAACATAGTTTTCGCAGAGTTCGACGCCATGCTTGTTCGTGACACTGCGGTAGCATTATTACGGAGTGGAAACATCAAGCGGGGCGCAAACTCTGTTTGGGCGACCCCGGACAGAGAACCAACTGAGCGTGCAGCCCGCAATTTTTGTTTCGGCCTCAAACGCATCCTCAAGAACGAGTTGGGCAATCCATACGTCATTAAGGTTACAGACGAGGCGCCATACCAGGTATATGTGGGAGGTGAATTGGCGCTTACCGTTCACATCACGGGTGCCAATGCACAGAGGGAGTGGGAAGGCGAATGGAAAACATGGGCTGAATTGCACAGTCACCATAAAGTTGTCGACCTGATCCACCAATGCGACTCATTGGTGCAACGGGCGTCTATGGGCATGAAGGGCGGAGCCAAAGGAATGTCCAAAGGAAGCCATTGGAAGTAGGACGTACGGCGGGCATTTGGACCCCTGCCGGGGCTCAATGCCACAAGGCCCACGGCCGAACTGCAAGGATTCAATTATTCGGCATTTGGGGATGCTACGGCCGACGCCACAGCCGACACCAATACACATCTTGAAGGTCGCTTCCCCGACCTCGCCCCCGCCCCCTGCCCCGCCTCCCGCCCCGCCCCCCCGTCTTGCCCCCGCCCTCCCGCCCCCGCCCTCCGCCTCCCGCCCCGCCCCCCGCCTTGCCCCCGCCTCCCGCCCCCCGCCGTGCCCCCGCCCTACCCGACCTCCGACCCCTCCCGCTTTCGACACTGGATCCGCTCCGGGACTGGACAAAGATACCACTGCCGAGAGCGCTTCTAGAGCCAGTTCTCAGTATTTGTATTTGGATGGATACCCAAGGACTCGTGCTCCTTCGTCGCTTCCTTCGTCACCGATACCTGGGTGTTCTCAGTCGTCCGGCCGCATCCGCGGACAAAATCACGGAGACGATCTTTTTCATCACGCGGATTCCGACTTCGACAACGAAGCTGTGTACATCTCTGGCGGATGGGCCGGAATGGGCAAAGATACCAACTCTGGACAGGAAGCTGGAGACCGTCAGCACACATCCACAAATCCTTCAAATTATGACCCTCTTTCTCCCTATGGCATTGGCAAAGATACCGTTCTCGTGCAGCTACCCGTGGAAGCGCCACTATCCTCTTCATCTGGGACTCTGGCTCCTGCGTCGCCTCTGTCGTCACCGATACTTGGGTGTTCGCAGTCTTCCAGCCGCACCCGCGGACAAGGTCACGGAGACGATCTTTTTCATCATGCGGATTCCGACTTCGACAACGAAGCTGTGTACATCTCTGGCGGAATGGCCAGAATGGGCAAAGATACCAACTCTGGACAGGAAGCTGGAGACCAGAGTACAGTCTTTTTCGGGATACGCTCAGGCTCGGGGCAAAGTTACCTACAGCCCGCCTGTCTCACCACCGCCTTGTTCCTCAAGATCTTCTCGGGATCGTACTTCTACTGTCGACATGACCAACCTCACCATAGATAAACCAAGTCATGCAGAAGACTACTCAAGTACACATACATATGCACAAGATTACTCCCCTTCCTCCTCGGGGTCCGCCCTGGCGTTCTTGAATGTCTCTGGAGACATACACAGTGGGCAAGGAGAGCGAGCTCTGGATCCTCATTCAGACAAAGTTGCCGGCACCCCTCATCTTCACAACTCGTCTGGAGATCGTACTGTGCAGTTGGGATCGGGCACAGCAACTGTTACCCGCGCTACCTGGTCTTCTACCTCCTCCTCACCCGGCATTCGTCCTGCGCTTGTTCCGAAGCGTCGCCGCGCACCTCTGGCAGGGCAGTCGCTCGGGAGTTGGAATGTGGAAGGTCTTGGCAAAGAAATGGAAAAACTGCCAGAACTGCAACGCCACATGGAGCGCCATAACATCAACGTGCTCTGCATGCAAGAGACCGGCATTGCCGCGCATGCGGAAGAATTGGATTCAGGGTATCTTATTATTCTATCCGGGACCTCTCAACCTCCACCGGCTGGTAGATTCTTCTCTGGAGTGGGTTTCTTGGTCTCCCCACGCGCGGCCAAGTCGGTTATTAGTTACAAGCTTATTTCGGACAGGCTGGCCATTCTGAAGCTCAAAGTCCGTGGCGGCGCACTTCATATTGTTACCGCGCACGCTCCGCATGCAGGTTACGACTACGAAGAGAGGAGGGAATTCTACGACCAGCTCACGAAGTGGTGGCCGGCACCGACGAGACACAGCTGTACAATTGCTTTGGGGGATTTCAACGCTAGGCTGTACAACCGTCAGCCTGGAGACTACGACGTCATAGGCGAGTTCATCTTTCGAAGTAAGTGGCCTAAGCGGCGCAAGTATCTGAATAGAGATTTGTTGTTGGAAACATGCAGAGCAACCTCGAGTGCTATTGCCAACACGTTTTTCGAACACCCGCCTGAAGAGTTGGTGACATACTGTGGCACAGAAGGTGACAAGACAAGTGCTATGGGAGAAGGTTTCGCTCAAATAGACCATTGTTTAACGAACCACGCAACAATTGCGAAGATATCAGATATTTGGGCGGATCGCGGATCAACTTTAGCATCCCGGCATTTCTTAATGCGCATGTTATTGGACATCGAATTCGACATCGTGCCGCAGAAGCACAGCATAGGCACAAAGTAAAGCAACCTGTTGATGAACGACAAGGACATGGCAGAATCTTATAGCCAGCGGTTCTGCGAAGCATCTCTCGCGGCCGCAGAAACGGCAAACTTGAACGCACATGCACGCCATATTAGATCTGCAATGGAATGCGCTGCAGAAGCTTTTCAACAACGCGGGAGGGAACCTAAACGTCCATGGATTACAACGGCCACGCTGAACATGTTGAACAAACGCGATCAACTGCAAGCACAAGGGGTGACGGAGGAATTACAGAAGCTGAGCAAACGTATCAAAGCATCCGTGAGGGCTGACAAGAAGAACTGGATGGAAGCACAGTTGGCTGGAGGATCATGGACAGCAATTCGCGCACTACGGAAAACGCCCCCAAAGCGGCCTGTCCGAATTCAAGACAAGCGAGGACATATTGTGGATAGTTCCCAACGTGCAGATACATTAGCCGATTATTTGGAAGAAGTGCAATGGCAAGTTCAACATGCTTCTCTTCGCCGACTGGGCACGAGCACATGGGACATACACTACCGATTTCGACTGATACTTTCAACATGAAGGAGCTGAATGCCGCATTGCGGGCTCTCTCGACGGGCAAAGCGGCCGGCATTGACGACATGCCCCCAGAGTTTTGGAAAGCATTGTCAATGTCACAAGAAGCATGAGAAGAATTGTTGATATCATTTCAGAGGTGTTAAGACGAGAAGGATATCCCAGAAGAGTGGCACACGTCATTGGTGGCACTACTACACAAAAAGGGGGACGCAAGTCTTCCAGAGAACTACAGGCCAATTTCTCTTTTAACAATTGGATATAAGCTCCTAGCTTGGATGATCCAGAAGCGCATCCAAAATGGCGGGGCAGAGCAGAGAATGCGTGCGAGCCAGTTCGGTTTCCGCCCGGGCAGAGGCACCGCGCAAGCCATCAGCATCGCACGTCGCATGTTCGAAGCTGCGCAGACAGGTAAAGCGCCAGGATTGATTGCAGTATTGCTTGATTGGTCAAAAGCTTTCGATCGAATTCGACATGATGCTCTTCTGGGTGCCCAACGAAGATTCGGATTACCTTCTGACATAATGCAGCTGATTGCGTCCATCTACAAGCACAGAAGCTTCATCTTAAAGGATCCTGCAAGGAACTCCCGCCAAAGGACACAAGCCGCAGGGATCGCCCAAGGGTGTCCGCTTTCTCCTTATTTGTTTATATGTAATTGTACAGGGCGTCATGTTCTTCGACATAGACAGACGAATAGCGAGCCTGCACGAAGATATTGTGGAACCGAAGTATCTAGTATGCCGTGATCTATTATACGCTGACGACACAATGCTCATCAGCAGCGACTCCAGGAAATTGCAAACTTTTCTGGACATAGTGATTGATGAAGGCCGAAGGTACGGATTAGATCTCAACTGGGACAAGACTGTATGCATGCGCTTGCATAACTCCAGAATAATTTCTTCACCAACTGGCGCTCCGCTGAAAACCGTTGAGCAAGCTGTGTAGTTGGGGGGCCTGCTGAACGTCCACTGCGTAGCTCAACCAGAAGTGACAAGAAGAGTTGGTGAGGCCAAAGCAACCTTCAAGAGCCTAGCCCGGTGTTGGTCGCACGCCAACATCTGTCGCCGCAGAAACATTGAATTGTACAAAGCTGTCGTGTTGCCGAAGCTGTTGTATATTTTAGAGACTTCGTGGCTGTTGCAAGCGGACAAAATCGTCTGGATAGTTTTCACACTCAATGTTTAAGGCGAATCCTCAACATCCCTAGCGCGTATGCTTCACGAGTCTCCAATACGGAGATTCTGGACAAAGCGGGGGAACTTCCATTGAGCTGCACGTTGCGCGAGCGTCAGACGGCGCTGTATAGTAAAATTGTAGCGTTGCCGGAAGACCACCCTCTCAGACTTTTAACATGTGAGCCAGGCACTGGCCGGCCAAGAAAATGGGAGCACCAGCGACGCAGGGGGAGGCCTAAACAGCAGTGGGCTCCTTGCGTCTATGCGCTTTTGCTTGCAAAGGGGATGTAGCCCTGGTCCCCTTGCTTCCTTCCCCTCCCCTCCTCCCCCCCCTCCCTCCCCCCCTCCCCGTCCCCACTTTTCCTCACAGGTGGAGCCGATGCGTTCTCATGGAATTTCGTATCGCATTTGTCCGGCGACAGCGGGCCACTTCACCCCAGGCCAGGCTCACATCGATGTTTTTGCCGTGGAGAAAGGTAGGTACGTATTGTGCTTCACAGTCGTGGGGCGCTCAACTTTTCTCTGCTTCACAGTCGGGCGCCCTGTGCCAATTGCACACGTTTCTGTCCACACGCCCTGCCGGAAATCTGGCTCAGTGGCGGCAGTGGTGCCCAAGAGCCGTACCAGGGCTGGCGCGTAGCTTCTGCATTGCACTGTAATCACTTTTTATATACCAATGCGCCGTGCGAGCGCCAGGCTTGACACTCCGTGCCGCACCGCTACACGTGTCGGTAAGGCGGGCCGTGCGTTTCGCCGGAGACTTCCTCACTATTTTGATCCTGAGGATTGAGATTTGCAACAGCTCCACAGATGGAGGGCGGGCCGCTGTCAAAATGTGATCCTCGCCATAACGCCGCGTACATTCGTCTTAAGGTTGGCAACAGCTTCAAAGATGGAGGGCGGGCCGTCTTCAAAATGCGGCTCTCGCTTTAGCCCCACGCACATTCGTCTTCACCACTTGCAAAGGCTTCAACGATGGAGGGCAAGCAGTCTTCAGAATGTGCTCTCGCCTGAGCGCCGCGCGCATTCGTCTTGAAACTTCGCACCTGTTTGAAGATCTCGCATGGTTCAAGTCCTAGGAATGGTGCTCTGACACGATCTAGAACTGTCAGGACTCAACAATCACGTTGATTCGCGGCGCCGACGTCCCAGGAATGGCCTTCTGGCACGATGAGGGATTACCAGGGCGCAACAGTAACGTTGGTTCGCGGCGCTGAAGTCCCTGGAACTGTGTTCTGTCACGAATTGGGATTATCCAGACGCAAAGTCAAATTGTTTCGCGGCGCTGAACTGTGAGGAATGGTGTTTTGGCACGGTCAGAGATTCTCGGACGGTGTTCTTCCAACGGGACACGTCCCGCAATGAAAATTGATTATTGTAGAGACCTACGGAGAGGGATCTTGGCGGGAGGAAGTGTTGGAGCATCGCTGCTGGGTCTTGGGTTTGCACTGGTACTCCTCCTCCTCCTCCTCATCCTCCATTTCTTTTCCTTATAAACAACCTCTCCGTGCCGCACCGCTGCACGTGTCGGTAGGGCGGGCCGTGCGTTTCGCCTGAGACTCCCTCACCATTTTTGATCCTGAAGATTGAATTTGTAACAGCTTCACAGATAGAGAGCGGGCCGCTGTCAAAATGTGGTCCTCGCCATAACGCCGCGTACATTCGTCTTGAAGATTGCGACGGCTTCAAAGATGGAGGGCGGGCCGTCTTCAAAATGTGGCTCTCGCAGTAGCACCACGCACATTCGTCCTCACCGCTTGCAAAGGCTTCAACGATGGAGGGCAAGCAGTCTTCAGAATGTGGCTCTCGCCTGAGCGGCGCGAACATGCCCTTGAAAGTTCGCACCTGTTTGAAGAACTCGCATAGCTGACGTCCCAGGAATGGTGCTCTGACACGATCTAGGACTGTCAGGACGCAAAAGTCACCTTGATTCGCGGCGCCGACGTCCCAGGAATGGCCTTCTGGCAGGTTCGTGTCGTGCTGGCCGGCGGCGAACCCGCCGCCGGCCTTCAACGTTGAGCGCCGCCGGCGACTCAGAATCGGTGGGGATTGAACGGTGTGACGTTTCTGGAACGGTCGATCGTTCAAGGTGAAACGATCACCGCAGGGTCAGAGACCAACGCCAGGGTCGGCAGCCCTGATACGGCAGGTTCGTGCCGTGCCGTACCCGGCGTGGCTCTGACCCCGCGGGGATCGTTCCACCTTGAACGATCGGCCGTTCCCGAAACGTCGGGCCGTGCAGTCTCCACCGATTCTGGGTCGCCGGCGGCGCTCAACGTTGAACTCCAGCGGCGGGGTCGCCGCCGGTCGGCACGACACGAAACTGCCGTAGGCAGGGCAGCGGGGAGCTAGCTGCAGTCGGTGCTCACGGAGACCCTCGGCCGACCGCTCCAGTAAGCCAGCAATCACGTCCTCTGAGCACTGTCGTCCACCAGTTGCCAGGGTGCGAAGAAACTGATTGCTGCACCTCCCACCCGCCCTCTGGTCCGACCCGCCCCCTCGGGAGAGGGAAGGCATGCTTCCCGGGACCTGCAGGGGGGTGTAGAAGGAAGGGCTCTGGCTACGCGCCGCCACGCGCCCCTTCTTGCGAGGCAGTGGGGCGGGCAAAGGAGACGAACTCGGTTCTGGATCCAGCCAGGTGGAGAACAACCCCAGGACCCTCTGAGCGACGACAGGACCTCCTGGTCCCAGCTCTGGGGGTGGCGCGAGCGGAAGGGATCACGGACTAAAGCCCCGAAACGGCCGCAGCGAGTTCTGGCAGTGGGCTTCGAGATCAGCCAGGGGCCGCAAGGGTTCTGGGCCGGAGGGGCGCGCCCGCAGAACAAATCTTGACCGTCGGGGAATCCGTGTGGAAGTACCTCGAACATCTCTTGGACGGGCCATCTCCAAGTTGCCACATCTTCCGTTCTCGTCGGGTCGGCCAGCTAGCCCACCCTGCGCCCGATGCTATCTTAACTCAGGTTACCGACCGAGCTCTACGAGGTAGTAACGCCCGTCCCTACGGGCGTGCGCGGGCATGCGTGGGCGCGCAGGAGGGGTGGATCCCCTTGGAATCCTCCCCCACACCAGCTCCTCAAGCGCCGCTGAGCACGGACGCCCGACCTGAACAGGCGCCGTCCTGACGACAGCGTTGCGCCAGCCGTGCAGAAGCAGTGTCGGCAAAGCAGCGGCAGCATGGGCAGCGCGAGCCTGCTTAGACAGTGGAGGAACAAACAAATGAGTGAACCCTCCGCGCGGAGCTCCGAAAATTTATGCTCATGCCTTTCTTCTCTTCGAGGTAAGCTTTGGACGCCCGAAATGGGTACGGAAAAATGGGTACGATGCCCAACAGCAAACGCTGTCCAAAACCGACAGCGGCCGCTGTTGGGAAGGCGGTCTTCTGTCTCAAATGGACAACGTCCGTGGCGACACCGACAGCGAACCCTGTTCAAAATGACAAAGAACTGCTGTCGCTCTTCGTCCGCAAGAGTTTCGATCGTACTGACAAGCCCTCGCCCGACCTCTTCCTCCAAGAGGCCCCCGGGAGAGGACCGGCAGGGCCTCCCTCCCAGGGGAGCGCAGTGCGAGAGGGGCCCCAACAGCGGCCGAGCGAAATCCCCCCTCCCAGACCTGTGACTGCAGCCGCGAGGTTCTGGAGATGGCCAGGGCGCCCCATCCTGAGGGCGGCGGAGGGCGAGAGCCCACCGCGCACGAGGAGGCCCTGCCTGGTGCCTGGCCCCTGCGCGGCTGCGTGCATGATCTCTGACGCTGCGAGCACTGCGGCGCCCCACGGCCTGCCTGGGAGAGGGGGGGAGAGAGCACCACACCTCTCGGGGTTCCCGGCTCCAGCACGCTTGCCCCCGATGCTCCCACCCCCAGCGGCCCCAGGCAGCTGCTGGCAGGACGGAAGGAAGATTCGAGATTCGAGGGAGGGAGGCTCGAGGAGGAGTGACAGGGAGGAGAGGGCGGGGCCGGAAGGCTGAGGGGAGGAGTGGGGGAGAGAGTGGCAGGGAGCGAGCGGCACGGAGGCGAGGAGACGAGGGCGCGGCACCGAGACAGGAGGCCTCACGCCCTCCCCGCCCTGCCCCGCCCAGCAAATGTAGGCGCAGTACAGGAGCGCCGTCCGCCCATCCTCCGAGGAGACCTGGCAAGGGAGACGCTTTGGTTCCCAGTGGCTATCCATCCAGTGGCGACCCATGGCCATGCCGAGACTCGGATGCCACTTATGCGGTGTGAGGGCGGGTGGGAGTGAACTAGACGGCTTGCGTGCGGAGAGGGTGTCTTGACCCCTCCCCCATACCCCCTCCCCTGGACCTGGACGGGAGGGGCCGCGATCGGTTGGAGGGGCCTTTTTCGGCCCCTGGGAGGGCCAATTCTTGACACTCCTCACGAGGATCGTGGCCCCCGAAGGGGGCCTCGATCGGGACCCTCCCTCCTTTGATCGATAGCCCCGAAGATGGCCCCAAGAGGCGCTCCAGGGCTCCCACCAAGAAGACCCCAAGAGAGCCCCAAGAGAACTCCAAGAGGGTCCCAAGAGGGCCCCAAGAGGCATCCGAGAGGCCCCCAAGAGGCCCCCGAGCGGCCTCAGAGAGCACAAGATAACCTCCAAGATGGCTCAGATAGCCCAAGCTAGCTCAAGATGGTTCCCAAGATGATCCAAACGGCCCCAAGACCGCTCCATGAGCATTCCTAAAGAAATCCAAGAAGCAGTTTGCCGGCTCCTGGGGGGGGAGCTGAGTTGGGGGCCCCCCCATCCCGTACTCGATGGCCTCCAAAATGATCTCAAGAAGCCTTCCAGGGTTACCAAGAGGGTTCCAAGAAGGCCCCAAAAACTCACAGAGAGCACCAGCAGCAGCAGCCGCAAGAATACCTCTAGATGGTTCCATGAGTCCTCGTCCGCGTCGTCCTCATCCTAGTCCTCGTCCTCCTCGTCCTGGTCCTCATCCGTCCTCGTCCTCCTCGTCCTCATCCTCCTCCTCTTCCCCTCGCCCCCACGCGGCACCCAGGGATGGCCCGAAGAGGTTTTCCAAGGCCACCCCCTCGCTCGCTTTGTTTCCCTAGATGTGTCGCTTCGTCCCTTTTCCCGTCAGCTCTGAAGGGCAGGGTTTCTGAATAGGCTGGTGGGTACTTTTTTGATTGACGGCTCCAAAGACAGCTCCAGGAAGCGGGACAGGCTCGGTTGGGGTGCAAACGAGATAATTGGCGACGACGGCACGTAGGCCGAGGGTTGGTGTATACTGTTTTTTTATCTGTGGTTCCAAGGACGATTCCAGAGAGCGGGTAGTATCGAGCATGGGGTGACACGCCAGATAATTACCAGCGGGCCAAAAGCCAACGCCGAGGTGCAAGCAGGAGCATGAGTAAACACGCCAGATAATTAAGAGAGGCACATAAGCCGGAGCGGGACAACGGCAGCGGAAGGTCGCACAGTGGCGCCAGCTCCCGAGGCGCAGGCCAGCGAAAGACCGGGGGGAACACGGAGGGGGAAGCAGGGGCGGAAAGCGCAGCGAAGGCGAAGCGAGCCAGGACGGACCGAGCGAGATAATTACCCGCGGGCCAAAAGCCAGCGCGGGGATGCACGGACGGGCGAGATAATTACCAGCGCCAAGAGCCAACGCCGGGAGCATGCGGGGACCAGGAACCCTCAATCACGGAGCAACTGAGGCTCATGGACCGTTGCACGTCTCCAGTAATAACGGCACCGCAGCACGGCCACAGAGAGGAGCGCGTGCCTTCCCGCCGACAACACCACGTGTAGGTGAGCCCAGGCGGGCGCACCGTGTCCGAAACAGATGTCCGCGAAGGCGAAGAAACCGACGTCAGCGCCTGCCAATGGGGGGTGCCACAGAGACGTGCAGGGTGGAACGATGGGGCGGGCCTTAGGCCGACGTACCCATGCGCTCGGACGCCCGGGCGAGCGAGGCGGGCCCAAGCTCGAGAACCAGACCAAATCCCGACGCGCGCGTGGATTATTTCAGCCAACGTCACACGGGCTAAGTCACGGTGCACCGTGAAGGAGAGGTCGCAACCACGTCATAGCGGTGCCCCACCTCCAGAGGGGAATGCAACGTGGGCCACGACCTGTCGCTGAGATGAACCAACCACGCCGAAGGCCCTGCTGTGGTTGTGGAACGAGGGGGCGGGCCTTAGGTCGACGTACCCAGCCGCTCAACCGCCCGGGCGGGCGAGGCGGGCCCGCGCTCGCGTGAGCTAGGCCAAGTCACACCGTGAGCGAGGATTATTTCAGCCGACGTCACACGGGCTAAGCCACGGTGCACCGTGGAAAGCAAATCGCAACATCCTGTCGGGGTCCCGCTTCCAGGGGAGGAATGCAGGGAGTGCCACAACACTGAGGTGAAACAACCACGACGGGCGCCCAGCTGTGGATGCCGGCGGGAAGAAGGGGGGGGGCGCAGCCGATAGCCGCAGGTCAGGTGAATATGAGGGAACTGTCGAGGGCCCAACGCTCAGCATCAGTCAAGTACGAACGCAGCGTGGTCGGGAACGTCACCGGGTCGCTGCGGCGAGAAGTAAGGTCGATGCTGTCAGAAGCGCTGGTAGTGGAGCGAGAGGGGGGTGCCTTGTCCTGTAGCCCCAGCCGCCCCAGGTGGGTGCACGGCGGGCACCTCGGGCCCATGTTAGAGAAAAGCCCAAGTGAACCGTACGACGGCAATACGGCGGCCGTAACCACACGGGCTAGAGACCACGCTGAACCGTGGGAGTCTAGATGCAGTGGGAGCGGCGCACCTCGTTCCCAAGAGGCGGCGCGAATCTATTAAGGCTGGGGCCCGCCACTGCGGTGAAACCAGCCCCTGCTGTATAGGGGCTCTCCGCGGAAGGGGCCTGCGGGGACAGTCCCTGCAGCGTCTGTATCCTCGTGACCTCTGCTCCTGTGGGCGGCAGAGGGGCGGCAGAGGACCATCGGACTGCCGACCCACTGTGCCCCACAAGGCGCGTCGGGGGACCAAATGGCCCACAGTGTCAGCGCAATGGAGACAACCTTGTATACGGAGGTGGAAGCAGTCCCCAACTGTCCGAGGTCGTTGTCGTCGAGAAAGCATGCGCGGCGCTCTGATACGGGTCGAGTGGCGACTCGTAGAATGGACATGACTAGGGGGAAAGGCCTTGAGCCGCAGATGAGCTGCAGGACAGCGGGGAACTCCCTCCATCTGTCTCCCATGGAGGTGCTGCCATCCTGGGCCTGGGGAGCGGCAGTGGGGCAGCGCTCCGCCAGGGTGAGGCCGTCAGGCCCACCTGCGGGCGGAGTCCCACCCGCGCTGTTGTTTGTCAGCATACTGAGCGTCTCCTCTGGGGGCCGAACGTTTCTCCCTGGTCCTCCAGTCGGAGCCGGACCACGTGTCCTGGCGGTGGTCCCACTCTTCCCATGCCTGCCATGTCTCCCATCGGGCTGCGGCACTGGGTGGGGTTGTCTGCTCGGCGACCCTGTAGTCGGTGTACACCGGAGGGGGGCAGGCGGCCTCCTTTGGTTTGCTCCATGGGTGCCGTCGTTCATCCCTGGTAGGCTCGCTTGAGGCAGCCAATTGCGCGGGTTCCCTGTCGTCGGAGGAGGCTGAGGGGGGACGAGGCGCCGCCTTGCTGCCGTCTGCCCATGGGTATGGGCGTGCGCCACCCTTGGGGCCGTCGTGGTACGTCCTGGTGTTACGCTGCAGCTGCTTGCGATGTCTGTCCGTAATGGTTGGCCAGTCTACGCGGAGCTGGTGTTCGTCGTCCACCCTGTAGGCGTCGAAGCCCGCTTGGCCCCATGCCTGGAGAAAGTCTTCGCAGAGCTGCACGGAGTTCTTCATGGGGTCGGACTTGATGCTGACCCGCGGGCCCCCGTGCTTGCTGACTGGCTTACGGACCCAGGCGGGCCAAATCCCGTTGAAGGCGCCTCCCAGCGTTCTCTGCAGTCGGCTGATCTTGTCCTGCGCTGGCTCTTCCTTGTTGGTATCTGCTTCGCTGATGGAGCTCAGGTACATGGGGAGACCGCACATGAGGTCGTCAGGTCGCGCCTGTGGAACGGATGCGATTTGCGGCTCGCTTCCTCGGCCTGTGCTGCGCTGCCGCCAAGAGGCTGGGGGGCTCAGTGGCGGGCGTTCTGCGTGGCTGAGAGTGGCGTCCTCGGGAATTGAAAGTCGGTCGGGGTTCTGCCTTGTTTTCAACTAGCCTCAGCCTTCTGTCGAGCCTCCGATCGTCGCACATTGCGGCCTGGTATGAACGCGACTATTCCCTGGCGTAAGGCGACCAGGCTCTGGACTCGGCACGCTGCGGGGGATTGGTCCACAGGACTGGCGGACTGTGGGAGGCACCACTGTCGCTGTGCTCTGGGGTGTCGGCATTGACCACTTGGCGTGCTGGACTGGCTCGGGCCTCGGGGTCGTTCTTGTCTTGGCGGGCTCCATGCGCCTGCCATTCTGACTCTGGCGGGCCCCAGTCTAGCTCCTCATCGCCGCCGCCACTTCCATAGTCGCGCGGAGACGGAGCCCCCCCTCCCTCACCGCTGGACTGCACTGGTGCGTCAGGCGGCTGGGGGATGGCTTGAACGGGGGGGGTCGGGCGAGGTCGCCCGGGGGCGGAGCCAAATCGCGTTGGGGGATCCTTCCTCTTCCGCACCGCGGGTCTTTCCGTCCTTCCGCGAGCTGGCCAGGAGCTCGATTGTTCCTTCTGCGAGGTCGTCCTTGTTTGTGATAGCAAGTTGGTAAGTGTATCCAGTGGCTGTCGTTGTGGGCATTGATCTTTCTGGCTGTCGAGTTTGCCAACGTAGCTTCGCCAAGCCTCCTTGTATTTCGTGCTGCGCTCCACTAGGTGCGCGGCCACGTTGGCTGCGGCCGCCCTCCGCCCGCCCCACTGGATGTGAGGGGGATGCCCGTTCGTAGGTATATCGCCCCCGTAGATGGACTGCAGGAACTGCATCAGGCGCTCGTGGACCACGCCGACTCGTCTGTCACCTCACCCACGATTTCCCTTCCCAACCGCTGGGTGTGGGCCGCCCAGAGGGAATAGACTGAGTGGCTCCACTCGATCAGGAACTTGACCATCTCGCGGACGGGGCCCCACGACTGCTCCCCACCGAGACGGCGGGTGGAGCAAGTGGGAAGTGGGGGCGCAGTGGGTGGTGGGAGATTCGGTAGCGAGAGGCTGCGAGCACCGCCTCCGTCTGTGCCTTACTGCGGGGGCGGAGCGCGATCCGTGCTGCCCACGGCCGTCGCTGCGGGCGCGTTGGAGCTTGCGGCTGGCACTGGGGTGTTTGGGGACAGACGCGCCGCCATGTCGTAGATGTACAAGTCCTCTGAATTCTCGCCCGTGGCTGCCCTCCTGGTGGGGGGGTCTGGGTATATGTCGTTAGAGCATAGGTCCAGTGTACGGTCAAGGGCGCTGGGGGCAATGTCCAAGATGTGCACCAGGCACCTCCTGCAGGCCCAGCTGGCATTCCACTGCTTCTTGGTCCACAGTGAAGGCATTGCTTCCCACGGAGGGAGACCTGTCGCGGCATTGCAGTCAGCGTCCGACTCTGCGCGCCAAAGGAAACAGCCCAATGCGGGCGCGCCTGCCGGCCATTCCAGCAAGGGGGAAACGAGGGGACAGAAGTCACAGGTGGCTGAGTAGCACTCGTTCAGGTGCGCCTCAAAACCGAATCGGCCGTCAGCGAGCCTGCGCGGCGGGAGTGCGGTGCCCACGCTGGCTGGGCGGTAATGGCGAGCCGCACGCAGGACGAGCTCCTTGAGGGTTGGGGCGGCAGTAGCTGGTGTCACACTAACTCCCCGCGGGAGTCGGGCTAAGGAGGGGAGTATCCTGGCCCTTCTGTGCGCGGTTCTCTTCCAGTCGCGCCTGTGCTCCTGTAGTAACCACTGCACGGACTTCCTGCAGTTGCGCTCTGTCGCGTCGGGTTCGGGGAGGAGCACCCCTTTCTTCTCCAGCGAGCTGGCCCAACATTGCTGGCAGAGCCATCTGCAGTTCTTGCCCTCCGCGCACGCCTGCGCCCGGCTCTGAGCTAGAAGCTCCCTCGTGTAGTCGTCTTCCCACGTGCCTGCTGTACCACTTAGCCCGACACTGCTGCATCCGTCGCAGTTGTAGGTGGCGCCCTTCTGCCGCCTGCAGAAGCGCCCGTCGCGCACGAATGGGGGGGGCAGCGGGGCCCCTGGGGCCGGGGAGGCCGTGATGTCCTCGTCGAGTCGGTGGCTGGAAAGCGCTATCCCCCCTCCGATGTACTGGAGGCCAGCCATGGTATCAGGGCTGCCCAGTCCAATCTCTGACCCCGCCAAGCTCGTGTGCAGCCGGCATATGGAGCACACCCCCCCTGCTTAGCTGAGTGACGTCCGCTGGCCGGACCAGAGTCTCCAGCACGCGCAGGGGAGCCTCCTGGGCGAAGTTGCGCGCCTGGATCGCTGCCATGTCCTGGGACAACTGTGCTTGCCAGCAACCTCGTGGTGATGGGCGAACGTGGCCAAGGTGATAGTGCGGTGTATCACCTCCGCTAGTTTGGTGTGGAAGGTGGCAAGGTCCGTAAGCTAGAATCCCCACGTCTCCGCGAACTGGGCGCGGAACTCCTTGTGGGTCTCCTGCCAGGGAAGGCACAGGCCCATCATGGCCTCCAGAATGTCACCTGTGGCATCGGGACACGGGAAGGGCCAGAGTGCGGCGCGGGGCTCGCGTAACTGTAGCATCAGGACCACCAGTAGCACTCTGAGCGCGGGGGGGGTGAGGGGCTGTATGTCGCCCCCTACTAGTGTCTGAGTGAACTCAGCGTCGCTCTTGTCGGGCTGGAGCAGGGCATGCAGATTCTCCATTCCTGGGTGCTCCCTGCGTCGTCTGCACCGGCAGGTGGAGCTGCTCCAGGCCGCGGGAAACTGCGGCAGCGTGTCCTTGGGAGCGCAGCGGCTGGAAGCCTTGGGGCGGCCGTTGCACCCGACCTTGTGGGGAAGCGGTGGGAGAGACTCGTAGGCCATGCCCAGCTGCTCGTCGAACCACGGCGTGCCCAGTCCAAGAAACCACACCAGGGCAGCCCACGTGAGGTTGCACACGAGGTTGCCAGCGTCGATTCCAACCTCCACGTCCATGCAATAGCCAAGGTGACTCCAGCCCTTCCTGCGCAAGCTGCCGGGCTGCCTCGGGGCGGCCCACATTTGCCACCGGCGGGGGTGCAGTCCGGACACGGTGTACAAAGGATGGCCATCATGGGGTCGTCCACCAACTTCCTTAAGCTATCCGAGAGAGCGGCACTCAACTTCTCCCAAGAGAACTGGGGATCGAGCGGCGCGGCGATGCGGTCGGCAAAGCTGCTCTCCATTCTAGCCTTGGCCTTCTTGATGGCGTCGTCCAGGCCCTTTACGCTGTCGTCTCCTGTGTGCGGGGGCAGCGGGAATCCATGACTCGAGGTCAGGGATGGGGTCAAACTCCTGGTCCGTGAGCAGTGTGGTTCTGCTGCCCAGGTTGTCTCCCTGAAAGCGGACCCATAGCTTGGCCATCCTCCCGTACTCGGAGAGCTCCCTGAGGCGTGCTCCGGCGGCAGTGCTGAACATCCTTCCATCCCCGATCATGACCACGTTGGAGGTGGCCCGCGCGATGGCGACGTTCACCCTGTTGGGGTTGCCCATGAAGCCCCCAGTCGCGCCAGGAGTTGGAGCGCGTGGTAAGGTAGAGCACCACGTCAGCCCCCCCACCTTGGCTCGAGTCAATGGTGGAAATGGCGAGTCTGCCGTTGGCGAGGTACTCCTCAGCAACTTGACGTAGCCCGTGAAAACGTAAGTCAATTCCATTGAGGGGGGAACTCCATTGCTCGAGCACGTTTTCGTACCCCTTGTGGTCACTTGCGCGCTCGGGGGGGATATAGGTGCATTCGTTTGCTCCGATCGTCTCACCTTTGCCGACCCCTTTCCCCCTGGACTTGGACTGCACCAAGGTGCCGCTGATGCTGCGGCCTGACTGTGGCCAGCCGTTCTCGAGCACCGCACACTGCAATTGATAGCCAACCACCACGGGGACTGTGGTCCCATTCTCCATGGCCGGCCGTAGCGCACGCACGATGTCCACTGTCTGCGCAGCCTCTGGGAGATTAGCGAACCCTGCACGGAGGTTGGACGAGACCTCGACCGACGGGTTGTCGACTAGGAGGATCCGATGCCTCTCCTCCTGGGGCTGTGTAGGGGGCTGCAGGTCCCTCAGAAGATCCTCCAGGTCCTGCGGGGTGGTCTTGGTAGCCTTGGCCAGCTTGCTGAGCCGGGCGCTGTCCCAGGGCAGAATCTGCTGCCATGGTAGCCCCATCACCAGCGGCCTTTGTCTGAGGGGGTCGGCGAGGCCAGTCTTGATCGCCTTGTTGTAGAAGACCACGTTGGGCCAGGACAACAGGAGGGGGCGCGTGCGGTAGCAGAGGGTCAGTTGCACCACCGCAGTGGCGCCCTCCCCCAGCGCGTTGTGCAGTCGGTCGAAGATTGAAAGACACAGTCCGCGGTCGGCCGCCTTCCTGGAGAGGACGGTCGGGGGGAGTTGCTTTGGGTCGCCAATTAGCAATAGGCGCCCACCAGAGCGCATGACGCCCACTAGGGACATCGCGGCCATCAGCTCGCGCGCCTGTCCTGCCTCGTCGACTATGAGCAGGGCAACGGGGGAGGCGATCTTGAGAGATTCTGCCGCTTCGCGTGTTGCTATGATCATCTTGGCATCCCTCAACAACTGCGCTCGGAAGGTGGTGAGTTCCTTGGAAGGGCCACTCAGGTGGGGGTGGCGGTTGTGCGTTCTGTAGATGTGCCCCTCGGGTGCGAGGTGGGAGAGCTTGGGTGCTACCCGCGTGCCCTTGGCCAACCTGACGCACCTGTTGGGGAAACAGGTGTCGGGCGCCAACCTGCCGCCTTCGCACGCATCCCCTAGGCCGATAGCGGGCCGGTCGGCGGCTGTGTTTGACCCAGCCGACCATTGGCGAGCGAGCTTGCCAAGGTGCCCATTGCGTTCGGCCACTGCCTGACCCTTGGGGAGCGAGCTTGCCAGGGCGCCCATTGTGGCCACTGGGAACAGTGTTTTGCCAGTCCCTGGGGGCCCGTGAACCACTGTGACATGGTGACGTGTGGTGGCGACCAGGGCTTTGCTAGCGTCCGCGTTGAGCCGATGTCGAAGAGCGGCGCCGTCCAGGTTGGAAACGGGGGGGAGGTTCCTGACCCTCTGGAGCACCTGTCCCACAGCGCTCTCCACCTCGCCGTCGGTGAAGGGGGAGTCGGGGGACCCCTCGCACTGCTGTGCCCCGTGTGCTGCGTCGTCCGCCTCGCTTGCGGGGGGGATACGAGCCTTGGCCTCGATGGTGGCTCTTGCTCTGGAAAGAAGGGAGCTGCTGCCCTTCCTGGTATTCTTCACCTCATTCGCACGCGTCCCGTCAGTCTTGTCAATGGCGCGGTGGTTGAGTAGGAAGGTGAGGACGTCGAGCGGTGCGCCCACCAGGTCGTCTGGATCCTGCTGCAGTTTGTAGATATTACTGACGGCGTCGTATATTCGCCAGTACTGCAACTTAGATAAAGCCTTGTCCAAACGATACACAACGTCGCCCTCCTTGCTAGCCTTCTCGTTCACACCGTCTGAGAGTATATCCTTGGCCTGGCTGGAATCGCACCATGCCAGGGCTTGGTTGGGGGGGTACTTGGCTCCAGCCCTAAGTTTGAGGACGTCGCACTCGTTGCGGGGGATGGCGCCCCCGAGGTCCGGTGGCCACACGAGCTTGAGGGTGGCGATCTGGTCCTCCGTCGGGCCGGTGAGACTGAGAAGCGTTGTACGTGACTGAGCGTCCATCCCGCCTTCCACTCCTCGTAGCATCAGCTTGAACTCGACTGGCCAGTGTAGGTGTAACAGCAGCTTCCCTTCCCGCGGCGGGAAAGCGTTGCGTAGGTTGTACTTGTCCAGGATGTGGCAGGAGGACAGCTCGCTGATGGGTGTGACAGCCACCTCCAGGGCACAGCTCTTTTTGCGCGCCAACTCTGTCCTGGTCTTTGCGGAGCCGTCCCACACTGTCTCGGCGGCTGCCATGTGCTCGGTCCAGGCTAGCCTGGAGAGAGTGTTGCCCCTTTGTCGTAGATCTTGCTCCCAGTGTTTTGGCAGGTTGACTGCATCGGGGACCACAACAGGGGGGGGGGGGGAGGCAGAATTGCGCGCCTGGGCTGTCCTCGGGGGGTATGTTAAACAGCCGTATGACGGCCTTGGCCGCCTTGTCTGCAGGGGAATCAGGTGTAAGGCTGGTCTGGAGGGGAGCGTCGCCTGCCCAACTGCTCTCGTCCGCCAGAAGATGTCCTGCGCGGTCCACTGGGTCCAACGACGAAGGCCTACTGGAACCCGCGTGTCTCTCCCTCTGAGCCGGTGTTGCGTACAGCCTGCCTGCTGCGGCTGGGCTCGGGGGAAGCAGGTCGGTGCTCCCCCACGCCCCTGAAGTGCGTCCCGCGCTGACTCCCCAACCGTATCGGTATAGGCTGGAGGGGCGGAGGTCTGCTGAGTGCACAGTGTCGGTGGAAGTGGTGCAGTCGAACACGTCGTCGCGGTAGGGGAAGTTGACTGGTACGTAGTCCCAGTCTTCTGGAAAGGACCAGCCTGGAATATGCGCACAGCTGCCGTCCTTGGCTGTGCCGGGGAGTTCCCAGCCAGGCCACTTTGGTCTGTCAATATGCTGCCCTGTCACGCAGTCCATGGTCGATCCCCGGGTCCTGGCCCAGAGGTTGCCCTGCCCAGTGTACGATCTGGGGTCCGGCCAGCCTGTGCCCCTCTGCTTCTCGGCCTCGTCGTAGTGGTCCCCACTCAGTATGTGCTCTTTGCCGGCGCAGAGCTTCTGGCAGATCTCGCACCACCAGCACCACTCGTGGTTGAAGTACCACCAAGCGTGAAGAATTACTGAACACTCCCCCTCCCCCCCAAACTCAAAGTTGGCACGCGCGGGGGAGACTGCGGTCGAAGTGCAACTCATCAGACCCACCGCCGACTTTGAACATTGGGGGGAGGGGGATGCGTTGACAGATGAATGTGGCATGAGTGTTCGCTATTTTTTTTCCGAGGCCTGTCGTTCCCCTATGGTGGCTTGGGAAGGGGGTCCGTGCTCGGGGACGCACTGACCCGGGTCAGCGCACACCTGGGTCAGTCAGGCCTTGCAGGATCATGCAGGATCCTGCAAGATCCTGCAGGATCCTGCACGCAAGCCTGGGTAAGTGCACCTCTGGCTCTGCAGGATCCTGCAAGATCCAACGCTCTGGCTGACCCCCGCTTGCACTGACCCCAGTCTCAGGACTCCCGACGTACCAAGAGGCAGGTCTCTCTGGGAATACAGAGACGACGACGGTGCACCCCCCACTCGCTCCCGATCCAAAATTCTCGGACGGTCTTATTCATGCGCTTGGGCTTTACACCAGCGATGAGAGGGCCGAAAGAATCCACAGGAGAGGTGGAGATGCGAAGACGGGGAGGAGGAGGCGAAGGAGGAGGGATTGGAGAGAGACTTGGGAAATGGTGGAGGCAATGGGGGAAGGAAGGAAGAAATGCGAGAGTCAAGAATGATGAGAGGGAGTGAGAAGCCGTGCACGTCAGAGGTGCACGTCCAAGGATGATGGCCAAAGTAAAACATCCATCAATGAATACAGGACCTGCCTATGAATGAACGGAGGTCTGGCGGGCAGACCTCATAACTGCACGCCATATATTACAAAGGTTCAATGTGATCCAAACTAATATCAATAACAGATCCAACGACGTACCACATACAGATGCGTACAGGAACTATAAAATTATGATGTGCGTTTGAACTGGCCAACCGTCCCTGAGCACGCGGACCTGACCGCCAGCTATTTCATATAGGATGGGATACAGGTATGTTATGGTGGGCAAGTTCTGCCAAGAGGCCATTCAGCTCATTGCCCTGGACAACCAAAAATCAGCCAGTGCAGACTGCAAATAGATCAGAAGACTGACATGAAGTGTACCGTAGAGGACTGAAGCACACTGGACTGAAGTAGACAGGATTGGACGATTGGACGTGGGTGGACTCTGTTCTACTCAACTCTACGCTACTCTGGTCTACTCTACTCCACCCTATTATACCTGACTCTACTCTTTCACCTGCCCTCCTGTACTCTGCTCTGCTCTACTCAACCCTATTCGACTCTACACTAGCCTAAAGTAATTTACTGTAAATCTACTCTACTCTGCTATACTCTACACTGCTCTACTCTACTCTACTCATATTATACTCTAGTGTACTCCGACGCTACTCTACTCGAATACGATCTCATCTACATGACTCGACTCTACTCTGCCCGACTCTACTCTACTCTATTGTACCCGGCTCTACTCTACCATCTACCCTCTACCCTACTCTACCCTACTGGACTGCACTCTCCTCTACTCTACTCTACTCTACCATACTCGAAGCTGCTCTCTACAGTTTACTCTCTACGCTGCTCTACTGCACTCGGCTCTACTTCTACTCCTACTCTACTCTACGCCTAATCCACTCTACTCTACTATACTCTGCTCATACAAATGAATGTTCACGCTCAGGCTGGTGCACGAGCAGAAGTGCGTGCGATGGCTCAACTTGCGCGCACGATCTCGCAAGCGTTCGCGATGGCACCTTTGCACGGGCGCACTTGCAAGTACATGCGTGTGCTAATGCGCTCGAATATACTTGCGTACACCTCCGTGTGTCCATGTACGCCGTCCCTCCAATCCGCTCTCTGCGATCAAACGCACGACAAGCGAATTCGAGCGGCAAAGTTAATAATGGTACATGCAGGGATGCGACTTACACAAGGTGGCAGGGGGTGAACTCACCGCTGTGGTAGAATGAGCAGCATACAGTATGCGTTGAATGGGATCAGCACCCCTTCTGAAGCCTTGGCAACATGGCTTCCTCTGTGCACTATCGCGTTCAGACTCTTCGACGAACATGCGCCCATCGCAACTCTCGGGATCAGCAGTAGTTCCAGCTCGAAATGCTGGTCGGGGCTGTGCCTGGGCGGCATACAGATGCTGGCCTGGAAAGAGTACTGCCCTACGTGCGAATAGTACAAGGACTGCTAGGGGCACGACCTTGTAATCAAGGCACTCCACTGTATCCGACGAAGTGGCTGAGACAAGCGCTGAACTGTCCAGAGCATCATCCATGCACTGGTACGAGTAGAGGTACGCTAGCACGCCAAGGGCCATAAAGAGCGCGAAGACGCTGAAGACCGCGATCCAAACCTCAGCCGCACATGATGAAGGCACCATGCACAAGCGGTGCACCGATCATCCCACACAAAACGCGGTAAACTGCTAGGCCCCGCTGGCCAGGGAACCCTCTGTCGCATGCGAGGATTACTACCTGTACAGATTACCCGAATACCACAAAGTGCAACCTAGCTCGCAGCATGCACAAATGCTTGGGGCGTCTTTGCGCATGAGCCTGGGGACTCCCCTGGGGCCTCCTTGGGCAGCTTGGGGCCTCCTGGTGTCTCTTGGGGCTTCCTGTGGCCTCCTGAAGCATCCTGGGGTCTCGTGTGGCCTCGTGTTGCCTCCCGGGGCATCCTGGAGCCTCCTGGGGCCTCCTGTGGCATCCTGATACCTCCTGATACCTCCTGGTACCTCCTGTGGCCTCCTGGAGCCTGCTGGAACCTCCTGTGTCATCCTGAAGGGGATCCGTGCCCACCAGTCTGGCCAGCAAAATAAGCAAACCGCTCGAGACATCCTCAAAATATGTTCCCCCCCCCTTGGGGGCAAAAATAAGCCCCTCGCTCGAGACATCCTCCAAATCTGCTCCAAAAGCGAAGGATGCTGCGGCACCGAAACAGGCCAACCGCCGGAGACGTCCCCACGATATGGGCGCGAAGCGAGGCCGTGCGAAACCCCTGGCGACCCCCTTCGGAGTGCGAAAACCAGCAAACCGCTCGAGACATCATCAGAATCTGCTCCAAAAGCGAAGGATACTGCGGCACCGAAACAGGCAAACCGCCTGAAACGCCCCCGCAATCTGGGCGCGAACAGAGGCCGTGCAATACCCCTGGCGGGCCCCCCCTCAGGAGTGCAAAACCAGCCAACCGCTCGAGACATCCTCAGAATCTACTCCGAAAGCAAAGAATTCTGCGGCACCGAAACAGGCAAAACGCCTGAGACATCACCGCAATCTGGGCGCGAACAGATGCCGTGCCATACCCCTGGCGGCCCCCCTTAGGAGTGCTGAAGCCAGCAAACCGCTCGAGACATCCTCACAATATGGTCCCTCTGGTCGTCATCATCATCATCATCATCATCATCATCATCAGCAGCAGCAGCAGCAGCATCATCATAATCAGCATCAGCAGCAGCATAATCCTCATTATCATCACCACCACCACCATCATCATCATCACCACAGCAAAACATAAAAAACCATAACACAGCGTAACATAACATAACACAACATAGCATAACATGTCACCTAACAGCATAACATAACGTAACACAACATCGCACAATCTACCAAAACATAGCATGGAATATCATACTCTGAGCGGGATGGGGAAGAGAAGGAGGCGGGGAGGAAGTGTGAGAGGAAGTCCGCGCGGTCGCAATACTAACAAGAACCCCATCCTTTGGATATACGGGAAAACTGCTAAATGCTCGGTAGCACGGCTTTACACCGCAGCGCACATTGCAAGACACACAACGGTCGGGTACCGTTCCAAAACACTATATAACACACCACAGACAACATCCCACGATATAGCAACACATAACATAACATCATAAAACAAGTACGCTTTCGCAACATCTAAGTAAACGGACAATACGCAAGCAAAATGGTCTCAACACAACTGGGGAATGGACACATACCTATCTATATTTCTATATATATATGGATACCTATATATACACATACATACATACATACATACATCCATACAGACAGACAGACAGACATGCATACATGCATGCATGCATGCATGCATACATACATACGTACGTATGTGCATACATGCATACATGCGTGCATGCATACACACATACATACATGCATACATACACACACATTCATACATACATACATACATACATACATACATACATACATACATACATACATACATACATACACACACACACACATACATACATACATACATACATACAGACAGACAGACAGACAGACAGACAGACAGACAGACAGACAGACAGACATACGTATATACATGCATACATACACACACACATACATACATACATACATACATACATACACACACACACACATACACACATACATACACATGCATACATACGTACGTACGTACATGCGTACGCACGTACATACGTACGTACATACATACATACATACATACGTATATATATACATACATACATACATACATACATACATACATACATACATACATACATACATACATGCATGCATGCATACATACATACATACATACATACATACATACATACTGGGCCGTGGGACACGTAAAGATACATGAGATTCACGCTCCCGACGCAATAATCCCTTGTAAAATACACTGTGTCCGCGACCCCGATGCCACGATCCCTTGTAAATTGCTCCACCTTCGCGTCCCCGATGCAACGATCCCTCGTAAAATACGCCAGAATCGCGCCCCGAGGCCACGATCTCCCGGAAATTAAGCTACATTCGCGCCTCTGGGGCTACGATCCCCCGTCAAATAGACTACAGTTGCGCCCCCGAGGCCACGATCTCTGTTAAAGTACGCAGTACTCGCGCCCCCGAGGCCAGTAACCATCCCAAAGTATACGATTTGCGCGTCCCCGAGGCAACAAACACTTGTAACTTACACCAGATTCGCGTCGCCGAGGCCATTCACCCACGCAAATTATACAATTGTTGCGCCCCCGAGGCAACAAACCTTCGTAAATTGCTCAAGGCATATGCGTCCCCCGAAGCAACAAACCCTCGCAAATCACTCAAACTTCGCATTCCCGAAGCCGCGACCCGCCGTAAAGTATACAATATTCGCGTCCCCGGGGCCACAAACCCTCGCAAATTGCTACGATCGCGTCCCCGAAGCCATGTGTAACTTACCCCAGATTCGCGTCCCCCAAGACACAAACCCTAGCAAATTGCTCAATTCTCGCGTCCCTCCCCGAGGCAACAAACCCCCATAAAGAATTCGATGTTCGCGTCCACGTGGCCATAAGCTCTCGCAAATTACGCCATATTCGCACCGCCAAGGCCAACAGTGTTCCAAGGCGCCCGAAGATGGTCCCAAGACTGCCCAAGAAGGCCCCAAGAGACCCCAAGAGCGCTCCAAGAGGCCTCCCGAGAGCCCCAAAAGGCCAACATCGTCGATGTGATTCAAGTTTTTGAAGAAGCTCAGGGTTCTCACATTCTCGGCTTTCCGACGTTTAATTTCCGTTGGTTTTTGAAGGATTTTGGCATTTGCGCCTGTTCGGCTTTCCGACAGCCCAAGAGGCCCCAAAGATCGCCCAAGAGGCCCCCAAAAGAGCCCCATGACGGCCCAAGTGGCCTCCAAGACGGCCCCGAGGGGGTCCCAAGACGGCCCAAGAAGCCTCCAACACGCCCAAGATGGCCTCCAAGACGCCCAAGATGGCCTCCAAGACGGCCCCGAAGCGCCCCAAGAGGGCCCCAAGTCGGGCCGTCTTGGGGCGGTCTTGGGGGCCTCTTGGAGCGTCTTCAACGCAGTGAAAGCCGAAAAGCCTTGTATGCTAAAAATGTACCTTTTCCCATCGGAAATCAATGATTTTCGCCTCCCGGTGGCCTCTTGGGACGCCTCTTGGAGGCCTCTTGGGGCTTCTTGGGGGGCTGTGGGGGCCTCCTGGGAGCGCCTTGGGGCGAAAGGCCATTCCCAACTTCCCCGCGTCTTTCTGAACTTGCCCATGTCTTTCCCGTCTCCCCCGCGTCAATATAACCGTCCCCACGGCCCGTGAACTCCTCCATGTCATTCCCAACTCCCCCGTGCCTTTCTGAGCCTCCCCATAGTCGCCCAACCTCCACCTCGCGCACGCCACGTTCGCCGCGCGCGGGCCAACTGATACACCCCTACGCGCAGTCCACCATCTTCGCCATCACAAGCCAACTTCCCTCATGACCTTCCACACCTCGATTGCGTGTTTGGCCTCAACATGGCTTAATGGGCAGTGGATCTCATCAAAACATGGGCACAAGACGGCTCGAGATGCCTCCAAGACGGCCCAAAACGGCCACAAGTGGACCGACCTCGAACAGGAGAAGCCAAATCAGTGGTTTCCCGTGGTTACTACAACGGATTTTGCATTCTCGCCGTCAGCTGAAGATGGCCCAAAACGCCACCACGATGGCCCCGAAGACGGCCCAAGGGGCCCCCAAGACGGTCCCAAGATGGCCGACTTCCCACGATGGCCCAACAAGCATCCCCGAAGACAGCCCAAGAGGGCCTCCTGTGGGACCCAAGACTGCTTTAGAAAGCCTTTCGACGGCCAAATAGGGCCACACGACGGTCCCCAGGAACCCACCGTGCGGCCATGAGGGCCCCACGACGGCCCAAGAGAGCCTCAAGACGGTGAAAAAGGACTCCAGGACGGCCCCAAAGGACCCCTAAGACTGCCTCACAGGCCGCCAAGACAATCCAAGACGATCCGACAGAATTCCATGAGAGCTCCTCAAATAGTGAAGACGAATGCCTCCTCCTCCTCCACATCATCATCATCATCAGCATCCTCCTCATGCTCCTCCTTCTCCATCTCCTCCTCCACCTCCTCCTCATCCTCCTCCGCCTCCTCCTCCTCCTCCTCATCATCATCATCATCAGCAGCAGCATCGTCGTCATCAGCATCAGCATCAGCATCAGCATCAGCATCATCATCATCATCATCATCATCATCATCGTCATCGTCAGCGTCATCATCATCGTCGTCATCAGCATCATCATCAGAATCAGCATCATCATCATCAGCAGCATCATCATCAACAGCATTATCCTCATCATCATCAGCATCATCATCAGCATCATCAGCATCGTCATCATAATCAACAACATCATCATCATCATTATCAACATTATCATCACCATCACCATCATCATGATCATCATCAATATCAGCATCATCATCATCGTCATCATCTGAATCATCATCATCCTCATCATCACCAGCAGCATTATCGCCAGCATCATCAACATCATCATCATCATCCTCATCATCATCATCATCATCGTCAACATAAGGAGCAGCAGCAGCGACCTTATCATCCTCATCATCGTCATCATCATTACCACCATCATCATTATCAGCAGCAGCATCATCAGCAGCATCAGCATCATCAGCAGCATCATCTTCATCAACAACAGCATCGTCATAATCATCACCACCACCATCATCATCCCTACCTCCCTCCTCACACTCATCCTCATTATCATTATCATCCCTGCCGTCGACAGCAACATCAACATTAGTCAGGTCATAGTCATCATGATCATCAGCAGCATCATCCACATCATCAGCATCATCATCAACTACAACATAATCAACATCATCAGCATCATCAAACTCATCATCATCGTCATCATCCTCATCCATAACATCATCGATAACATCTTCACCAGCATCATCATCATCACCACCATTACCACCAACAACAATACCACCACCATCATCATCATCATCATGATCATCATCATCAGAAGCAGCAGCAGCAACATCATCACCATCATCACGGCTCTCCCTCCTTCGAACAGTCGCCACCGAGAATGCTGGGCTGGCACGGTGGCAGGATTTGCCGCAGGCAGCTGGATCCGCCGCCCCCTGCTTGCAGGGGTGCACGGCGTGCTGGATGATTCAGGTTTTGGTTTTGGTTCTTTTTCCAAAAGAACTTCCCAGTGGGCTCCGGCAGAACCCGCCGGCCACCCGGAATTTCCCCAAACGTGCTCAACGACCGCAAAAAATCCTCCAAGAACGGCCGTTTCGCTCGGGACATCCTCAAAAAATCGCGAAGATGGCCCAAGATGGCCTCCAAGTCCGCCCGAGATGGTCCAAGACGGCCTCCAAAACGGCCCAAGAGAGTCCAAGACGGCCCAAGACGGCCCAAGAGGCCCCCCAGAGGCCTCCCAGACGGCCCAAGAGGCCTCCAAGAGGTCCTCCAGGAGAGTCCGAAGAGGCCAAAATCATTGATTTTCCCTTGGTTTTTGAAGGATTTTGGCATTTGCGCCTTTTCGGCTCTCCGACGGCTCAAGACGGCCCAAGAAGCCCCCAAGATCGCCCAAGAGGCCCCCAAGAGAGCCCCATGATGGCCCAAGTGGCCTCCAAGATGGCCCCTAGAGGGCCCCAAGAGGGCCCAAGAGGCCTCCAACACGCCCAAGATGGCCTCCAAGACGCCCAAGATGGCCTCCAAGACGGCCCTGGAGCATTCCAAGCGGGCCCCAAGTCGGCCCATAGAGGCCCCCCAAACGGCTTCCGACGGCTTCAGACGTGCCAGGAACCCACCAAGATGGCCGAAGTTGGCTCGAAGCTGGCCCGAGACGGCCCAAAAAGCCCCAAAGATCGCCCAAAGCTTGCCCAAGAGGCCTCCAAGACGGCCAAGATGACCTTCAAGATGCCCACGTGTTCCCCGAAGGCTTTCCAAACCGATTCGGGGAACACGTGGTCCGATAGCTTGGCAGGTCTGGCCTCAACGTTCGGCCACATAGGCGCTTCCAAAAAGGCAGGGGGCGGCGGTGATTCGCCGTAGGCGTCTTCGATATCACTGTCCAGAACATGTGAAAACCCAAAGCGAAAGGTAGGAGAGAAAGTAAACGTATGTGATACCTGGCAAGAGGGCAACGCCATCGCACGAGTTGTAGACGGATGGCAGTGGTGCTGACGGCGATACATTACTAATGCTGGTGATTGTAAGGGCGGTGGTGGAAAAGTGATGGTTCGAATGACGCTGATAAGACCCCCTGCACCTCAGTAGCCAGGAACCCTACACACATCAACGCTCCTGCCCCAGCGCAGCTTGGGGGCTTCAGTGGTGGCAATGGTAGTAGTGCCAATACGGAATGTCAGATAATTACCAGCGGCGTAGCGATCTTGGCGTGAAGCGATCTTGGGCCATCACCACAGGCTTGATGAAGAAGCGGAGCAGCACCAAGAAGACCAAGCCTGGGCAGAGCAGGGCGAGCGCAGCGCGCCGTTTATCCGGATCTTGCGACACGCCACTGGTATCGGAACGCCAGCGCACGGCAATCTCCTATATCAGACCTGACACACTCCTGCCCTCTGCAAAATCGACCCCTGCACCCGGCCCTTGCACCCAATCCGTAGAAGGCTCACGCGACGGGGGACCGAACGGCGACGGAGCCCGAGACTCCGAGAACGGAGCACTGCGGAGCACCGAATTTGAGCGCTTGACGAGGCAGCCGAGCGACACCGGCTCGGCCGTCTGCGCGCCCCGCTGCGGCCTCGCCGCGCGAGTGCGCATGCCCCCCTCTCCCCCTCCCCTCCGCGGCCAGCCCTGTGCTTATTCTCCTCTTCGGGCAGGACAGTTCGCAGTGGCGTGGCCCGGGTTGCTCGGACGCGCGCGCGGACTGCCCCTGCCGCGCTGCTGCGCAAAGAGTATGCAGCCAAGCGGAGCCGACCTGAAGCGTCCGAGGCCCTCCGCGCCGAGTAGATCCGCAGGGTGGCGGGGTTCGCAGGTGCTCGCGGGGAGGAGCCCGCGCGAGAGGCTGGCGGGCCCTCCTCCGAGCGAGAGCGCCCCTCCCCGCGGGAGGACCGCAGCCTCGCTCCCGAAGCCTGGACGATGGGCTGGCAGACCTTCACAGCGAAAGCCAGGGCGGGTCCAGGACGGCGGCAGAGGGGGCCGGGGACGAAGCACGGAGGAGCAAGAGCCCTTCGAGCACCAGGAAGGGCGGCGACGGCTCTGGCGGCGAAATCCGCCTTGAGTGGGTTGTTTTTGACGGCGCGCAACGACGGCAGGCATCGCGGGCAGATGTTCGGCGGACGTATCGGCCTGAACCCGCCGCAACAACAATAAACGAGGTTTGGCGACGCACGATCGCCAGAGAAGTATCAAAATTATCTTGACGAAGGACCCAACCATATGCAGTTGTGAAGACCACGGTTGAAAGAATTGTCTTCGGTGGAGCTCCGTCGGGCGCCGCGAAGCGCGTGAGGGGCGTGCCATAATGGTGGTTGGGGGAGCGCATGCGAACTGTGCCACTGGGGCCTTCAATTGAGGTCCTTACGGGGCCAAGAAACGTACGAGGGGTGTGCCGAAATGGGTCCCGGGCACGCATGCAAACGTCGCCACTGAAGCCTTCTGTGGAGCTCCCTCCGGGGCCACGAAACAGGCGGTGGGTGTGCCGAAATGGGCGGAGGGGACGCATGCCAACGTCACCACTGGACCTTAGGTGGAGCTCCCTATGAGACCATGGAACGTATGATGGGGGGGGTGGGGGGGCCGCAATGGGCGGGGAGGATGCATGCGAACGTCGCCACTGGGGCATTAGGTGAAGCTCCCTATGGGGCCACGAATCGTCTGAGGGTTGTACCGAAACCGGTGCGGCGGTGGCACCGCCGCAGGTGCCACAGCGGTGCCATGAGGGCGCAGGCATCGGGGGCCTTCGGTGGAGCTTCCTAGAGCCACGACACGTGTACGGGGTGTGCCGAAATGGGTGAGGGTGGGACGCATGCGAATGTCGCCACGGGGGTCTTTTATGGAGCTCCCTGGGCCACGAAACGTACGAGGGGTGTGCCGAAATGGGCGGGGGAGACACATGCGAACGTCACCACTGGAGTCTTAGGTGGAGCTCCCCATGGGACCATGAAACGTGTGGGGGGGGGCGAGGGGTGCAATGGGCGGGGGGGACGCATGCGAATGTCGCCACTGGGGCATTAGGTGGAGCTCCATGTGTGGCCACGAGACGTGTGAAGGGTGTGCCGAAATCGTTGGGGGGGGCGCATGCGAACGTGGCCACTGGGGCTTTACGTGGAGTTCCCTCTGGTGTTACGAAACGTGTGAAATGTGCGCCGAGATGGGTGGGGGACGCATGCGAGTGTCACCACTGGGGCATTAGGTAGAGCTCGCTATGGGGCCGCGCGATGTGTCGGGGGTGTGCCGAAATCCGCCGATCCGGCGTGTGAGTTTCTGAGAGCGTGGACTTGAGCTCGCTCAAGCTTCGCTCTGCAGGGGGGGGGGGAGGCGTACGTTATTTCCGACGTCATTTCCGACGTTTTTCGGTACACGGGGATACTTCCGACGTCATTTCCGACGTTTTTCGGTACCCGGGGGCAGGGGGGTATAGAAAACTCCACTTCCGGAGCCCCGACCGCCCAAGACAGCCCAAGAGGAAGCCAAGAGAGGCCCCAGCGGCCCCCTAGACAATGCAAGAGGGCCCCGAATCGCCGAAACATCATCCTCATCATCCTCATCATCCTCATCATCATCATCATCATCATCATCATCATCATCATCATCATCATCATCATCATCATCATCATCATCATCATCATCATCATCATCGCTCTCACCCCCCCCGGATCGGCGGCACTGGCCGGAGGCCAGCCCAATAAGGCGGACGCATGCGAACGTCGCAACAGGGGCCTTACGTGGAACTCCATTTTGGGGGCACGAAACGTACGAGGGGTGTGCCCTAATCAAAAAAAAGACGCATGCGAACGTCGTCACTAAAACCTCAAAAAAAGCGTCCGGTAAAGTCACAAAACGCGTGAGGGGTTTGCCGAGATGGTTGACATGCGAAGGGCAGAGGCAGGGATGTGATGAGGGAGGAGCGGGAGGAGGAGGAGAGGAGAGGAGAGGAGACATCTGCTTCACGATAAGGATGGGCGAGACGCTGCCGACTCGAAGGTCCTGGAGCCTCGGGATCCTCCCTCCGCGTTTGGCCGTCCCTGGCCCCAGCGCCCAAAACAGCAGGCCACAGCTGCCGATCGGCCCTGCGCGAGCCCCATGCCGCGGGCCGAGCCCTCCTGGCCAGGCCCCCGGGAGGGGAGCGGGAACCTTGCGATCGAGAACGCGCCACTCCCGTAGAATCGGAAGCTGGGCGAGGGCTGGCAAATGCGTGGCTGCTCAAGCGATCTTCCCAGAAGAAAAACAAGTTCCCAGAATAAAGCTCAGCGCGCCCAATAGTGAACGAGCTGCTTCCCAGAAGAAAAAACAATTTCCTGGAGCTCCGTTTTAGCAGCCACGGGTTTGCCAGCCTTCGCCTGGCTTCTGATTGACGCCTCCCAGATGTCCAAGTGGATGTGGTCGCCGCTGCGTCGGCGATGCGTCGCCGATGCATCGGCGACGTCGGCGATGCATCGGCACCGTCAGCGTGGCGAGAGTAGAGCTCCACATCGCGCCGCATAGGCGATGCAACGGCGAGGTGGCGCGATCCTCCGACCCCATTTGCTCGGACCCCATCTGGTAAGCATTTGTATCTTCTGGGTTTCGGCATTTGGCTGGGGTATCTTGAGTCTGGGCCGGTGGGGGGGGGGGGGAGGGGGGGAGGAGGAGGGGAGGAGGGGGGGGGGGAGGGGGGAGGGAAGGAGCAGGAGGGGGGCCAGGGGCCCGCGCCCATCGGCGAAACACAACATAAAAAAGCAGCTACCTGGGAGGCCTAGATCCGTCGCGCTGCCTCGCCTGGCCACGCAGCGCCCCGCCCCTGCCCTGTGTTTGCCGCCTTGCCCTGCCCCTCTGACGGCGCGCCACCTTGTCGGGGCGCTGCCTGCGCGCGCCCTCCCGAAAGCGCGCCGGGGCTCCCCAGAGCACGTCCCAGTGAGCCCCTCGGTGGCGGGGGACTCCTCCTCCTCCTCCTCCTCCTCCTCCCTCCTCCTCCTCCTCCTCCTCCTCCTCCTCCTCCTCCTCCTCCTCCTCCTCCTCCTCCTCCTCCTCCTCCTCCTCCTGGGCCACGGGGGGAAGGGATCGGGCGGGCGAGGGGGCGTCTCGGAGCCGGGCTTCTGCCCCCGCTCCGTCGAGCTGCGCTCGGAGCTCCGACGGGGCGCGCCCTGGTGTCCCCGGGAGCTTGCGGGCGGGAGGGGAGGGGGCGTGGCCCTGCCGCGTCGCTGGCGGCATGGGAGCGGCTGGTACGGGAGCCGAGGGGAGCCCCAGAGCCAGGAGGGGCGGGGGCGGGGGGAGTGAGCGGCCCCCACTGACTGCCTACCAGACCACCCCAACCCAACCCGAAGACCCGGATTTCGGGTTGGGGGGGTATGGGTTCCATACGTGTTTTTTCGATGTTCCCCGACCCCCCCCAACTGGAAATGGAGGGCAGATTGAGGCCTTCGGGTTGGGTTGGGGTGGTTTGGTGAGCGGCCCCCCACTGGGAGGCAGGGGCCAAGCGGGCCTGGAGGCCAAAGGCCACGGGCCCAGGGCGATGGGGGCTCGGAGGGGAGGGGCCAAGAGCCGGGGAGGAAGAGGGAGGGCGCTGGGGAAAGGGGCCGGCGGAAAAGAGGCCAGGGCGGGGAGCAGTGGCCCGCGCATCGCCACGCCCCAAGAGCCCATCACGAAGGCCAGG
>CAUYUJ010017211.1:237204-244271 GCA_963575745.1 Prorocentrum cordatum
AGTAGTAGTAGTAGTAGTCGTAGTAGTCGTAGTAGTCGTACTATGAGTAGCAGTAGTAGTAGTCGTAATACTAATGCCAGTAGGGGAGTAGTAGTAACAGTAATAGTAACACTGGTAGTAGCAATAATCGCAGTGGGACTAACAGTAGCGGTGGCAGCCATGAAAGTAAAGAATCTTCGATCGCCCTGCCACACGTTCGTGATTTGGGAAATCTGAACTGGTGAGAACATTGAAGTCCTGCCACACGTTCCTCACTCGGGAAGGGCTGCGAAAGTGAGACTCCCATAGCCCTGCCACACGTTCGTGATTTGCGAAAGGTGAAATGGTGAGAATCCCATAGTCCTGCCACACCTTCGTAACTTGCGAAAGTTAAATGGTGAGACCCCCACTGCCATGCCACACGTTTTGCTGACAATTCTAGTCAACATAAGAAGATGGCAAGTTCGATTCACAACTATCCCCCACGATAACAAAGTTCGGCATTGCCGCCCCTCTCCCCCGACCAAATCTCCAAGGGTTAGGGGGGGCATGATTTATTATCCGGGGCTCGGGGTTATGGGCCAAACACCCTTGGTCAGAACCTTAGCGGTCGAGGGCCCTGGCTCGCCTGTGAGGGCGACCGGGTTCCTGTCAGTTGTTTGGGCTTGCGTCCTGCTGCGACTCACGAGGACACCCCCACAAGAAAATGAAAAAAAGAGAACCCGTTTGCAACCGTCCCTCACAACACCGACGATGGGCGGCGCGCGCGCGCCCTTGCACCTGTCGCTGGGGTACCCATGGACAGCTGGGCCGGTCCAGAGAGCTCCCACGGGCCCGTCGCCCTCTGCCGCCCTCTGCCGCGTGCCGCGCGCACAGAACTCTAACGAAGGCGTCAGCGATGCGGCCCGCGACAGCCAAGGCAGGCCAAGACGGCCTCCCCAATGTCGACATCGCTCGGACGTCCATTCCCCGTGCATGTATCGATTTCGCGCGTGCATGGTTCGCAACATGATCCAAGATGCTCCTCGCTGGTCCTCGCATAAACAAAAAATGCACTTGTCCGAGCGATGCCGAGAAATAAGGTTCGAATAGATGGGATCGGAGGATCGCGTCACATCGCCGATGCATCGCCGCTACATCCACGATGCAGCTGCGACGTCGGCGGTGCATCGCCGACGTCGGCGTGCAGAAACTCGAGCTCCGCATCGAGCCGCTTCTCCGATGCATCGGCGATGCGGCGCGATCCTCCGACACCATCTACTCGGAACACGTCCAGGAGGCCTAGAAGGACGGCCCAAGAAACCTCCAAGACGGTTCGCGGGCGGCCACGGCGGCCCCGAGATGCCCCAAGGTGGCCCCGAGACTGTCCATAAGGCTCTCTGAGGGGTGTGTTGGGCAATATTTGGGGTCCTTGGGGCAGGCCCACGAGGCTCAAATCAAATGATTGAAAAGCCTTTCATGCTTTCATGTGTGTCTGCTGTTCGTCACTTCGGAGGAGGAGGAGGAGTTCAGCATTGCGAGCGTCCAACACGGCGCGAGAGGCGACCAGCTCAGGACTGCCCAAAAAGTGGCCCCAGGAGGACCCAGAGACGGCCCCAATACGGTCCCAAGAGAGCCTCAAGACCGCCCGAAAGGGCCCCCAAAGGGTCCCAAGATGCCAACAGGGCGCAACGATGGCGTATCTATAAGAGGATCCCAGGAGGTCTCCCCAGAATGTCCAGAATGGCCCCTCCGGGAGCTGGTTTAGAGCACGTGTCTAGAAATTTCTTGTCACCAATGCCTTGCATCGAAGGCATTCCTGCGAATCCCTGACCATGTGCCCCTCCCAGTCGTTGCGGCAGCAGGTGGAAAAAGTCGCTGCAGGATGCTAACGCTCTGCTTCTCGCGTCTGACTATCCTGTGGTATGCCAAGCCCTGTCAGGCCAGCGCCTACAACGATGGCCCACACCCCAGTGGAGGCCCGTCCACAAGACACCCTCCACAAGAAACCCAACCCTGAGACCCCAGGACGTCCCTCGATTTTTGGTGAGGGAACGTCCCGCCTTCCACGGCAAAACCATCGGAACCCAAGAAGCCCAGGGGCACCCTGGAGGCCAGGCAGGGTGCTTCTTGGCAGGGGCCCCCACCGCAGAAAGCCTCGGGCCACGCCCCGCGTGCCCGACGGGCGCGCGCCCCGTCCCTGGGCCGCCCTCGGTGCCGAAGCGGTCGCCGACGTGGAGCGGAGGCGGGAGAGGGGCGCGCGCAGCGCGCGCGCGCGCGGCCGGAGCAGGAGGGGGAGGGGGAGGAGGAGGGGGAGGAGGAGGAGGAGGAGGAGGAGGAGGAGGAGGAGGAGGAGGAGGAGGAGGAGAGAGGGAGGAGGAGGAGGAGGAGGAGGAGGAGGACGAGGACGAGGAGGAGGAGGAGCAGGAGGAGGAGGCGGCGGTGGCTCGCCGCAGGCGCATCCGATGCAAGAGAAGGGAGAAGGTGCAGCTGGGGGGAGGGGCAGAAGCCGCGCGGGGTGGGCTGGAGGGGGGCCGCGGAGGGGCAGCGGAGGGGCCGCGCGGGGCCCTCGGGCGAGAGACCGCCCGAAGGCTGGCCGCGGCTCCCCGAAGGCTGCCGAGGACGTGCAGCTCACCGCTGCCTAAAAACAACGACGACAAGGATAAGAACGATAACAACGATAACGATAACGAAAATATGGAGAAAAAAAACAACGATATCGTTATCGCAATCGTGTTTATCATTGTGATCGTGGTTATCGTTGTTGTCGTTGTGATCGTGACCGTTGTGGTGGTGCGGCCCGCCCCCGTCAACAAGAAAAACGCTGCTGCCAGTGGTGTCCCTATTTCGTCTGCCGGTGGCTCACAGCCGCAGCCCGCACGCCGGCGCCCGTCTTCGGGATGCGCTTCGGGGTGTTCCCCCAGCCTGCTCGTCGCTTGCCACCCCCAAGTCGCCCTGAAGACTGAAGCATTGCAGCGACTGCGCAGCGACAAAAAAATGCGCCATTATCTCCCACGTTTGAGCGCTGTGGCTCTTGGCAGCTCCTCTCTGCCTTCTGTTTTTCCCCTTCACAGAACGGACCTGCGCGCAACTGGCTCCACGACGCGAGACGACCGCCAGACAAACCGGGAACGTCACACGAGACGCCGCCAAGACCGCAGACACCCCAGGAGCTCCTCTCTGCCGTCTGCGCAGGTCCCACGCAAAGGCGCGAGGCGAAGCGCCAGCTCCCTCCATGTCGCAAGAAGGGCCTCCCACAGCCCGAGCAGCGACACCCCTGCGCGGAGGCCTGCGCTGCGGCCTGACGAGAGAGGCCGGCCGACAGCGTGGCCCCCGCTCGTCTCGCGGCGATGCGATACGCTGCACCCCCCACCGAGCATGCCTCGCCGATCCCACTCTGCACGGACGAGGCGACCTCGCTGGACATGACGGAGTCGAACGTGGAGGCGGCGGCGGACGAGATGGAGCTGAAGAGGCCACTCTCGACCTGTCGGGGGCTGGGGATCGGGGGCGGCCAAGAGGGGGACCTCCAGGAGGGGAGGGCGCAAATCATGACACTGGCACGTGCGCGGCCCAGGGGAGGAGCCGGGGGGCCAGGCACGCAAGGAACAAGAGGTGGCGCCATGAAATCTGAGGAGATCTCATGGCCCACGCCATGAGAGCCCCCCCTCCCTGGTCATCACCCCCATCCGTGGCCGCTCCCGAGAGGACGCCGGGGCCGCCCCAAGTCCGCCGCAAGCCGCTCGAGAAGGCGACCGGATGGGCCAGGACGGGTCCAGATCTCCGACGCTGCGGCTTTTTGATCACAGCGCGGCTCCGTGGATGTCTGGAGCCCTACCGGCCACACGCAAAAGGTGTCACGAAGACATTCCTGGGGGCCTCGGGGGGAAAACTTGGCGCCCGAGTTACGTCGGATCCACGTCGGACTACGTCGGGTGCACGCCTGATTTACGTCGGAAATACGTCGGATTTACGTCGGACTGACGCCGGAGCATCGCCGCGCGAGCGTCGACCCATAGCGTACGGAGCTGACGTGTGGACTAGAGAATACAAGTATTACGCGCCGCGCGAGGCCTCCTGAATTTTCCTCATAAAGAGTGGCCCTGGGTAATAGTGACCTTTGCTGTGCGGCTTTTTGGGGGGGCGCGAGGGGGCCAACCCCAAGCGCGCAGGACACTACCATCGCATTGCGTTCGGCGATCGGGGGTCCCCTGTGAGCCCGCACCAAAGGTCACTCTGGCGAAAGGTCACTCTTACGGGGGCGGCCAAGAGGGGGGCGTCCAAGAGGAGGGGGCGCAAATCATGGCCGGCGGCATGTGCGCGGCCAAGGGGGGGCGGGGAAGTAATGAAATAAGAAGAGGCACCGTGACTAGGGGGGGGTATATCATGGCCACCGCCATGATGTCCACCCCCCTGGTCATCACCCCCCTCTTTGCCGCCCCCGACTATTACGTGTAGCCGACCCTACCCGGAAACCTGCTTTCCATCCCAGCTCGTTTTTGACGGCCCCAGGGCCCAGGAAGGAAACAAGGAGGCCGAGAATGGCCATAAACCCTCCGTCGTGATTTTGTCGCGGTGCGAGGGTGTCAGGGGAGGGAGTGTGGGCTTAGTTGATGTAAAAAACGCTGGAGACATTTTCTTCCCGTTTTCAACTAATCGTGTTTCGGCAAACCAACACGGAAAAAGTGTCTCCAAAAAGATGTACAAAAACAGTGCACAAAACGGAGCCGAACCAAAAACAGCATGAACGGTAATCCCAAAACAAAAATTATCCCAGTGCGACCCTACCTAGGAGTTGGAGCCCCTAGAAAAGCAGCATAAGCTAAGCTAAGCTAAGATAGCTAAGCGAAGCTAAGCTAAGCTAAGCTGAAATGAGATAAGCTAAGATAAGCTAAGCTAAGCTAAGCTAAGGTAAGATAAGCTAAGCTAAGCTAAGCTAATATGCTATGAGCTAAGCTATAAGAGCTAAGTTACGTTAAGCTAAGCTAAGTTAAGCTAAGATGAGATGAGATAAGCTAAGCTAAGCTAAGCTAAGCTAAGCTAAACTAAGCTAAGCTAGGCTAGGCTAGGCTAGGCTAAGCTAAGCGAAGCTAAGCTAAGTTAAGCTAAGATGAGATAAGCAAACCTAATATAAGCTAAGCTAAGCTAAGCTAACTAAGCTAAGCTAAGCTTAGCTAAGCTAAGCGAAGCGAAGCTAAGCTCACCCGGGGGGCGCGGGGGGATCCTGGGGGAACCGCGGGGCGGATGCCGGGGGAACCGCCCGGGGCGCATTCCACTGCCCGGCCCTTTAAGCTTCCGAGTAAGAACCCTTCTAGGCAGAGACTAGGTAGGGAAAAGACAGAAAACCCAACCATATGCAATTGGGTGTACCGCGTTGTGGGTACCGCTTTCGGTGGAGCTCCCTGTGGGGCCACGAAGCGTGTGAGGGGCGTGCCGACTTGGGCGCGGTGGTGCCATGAGGGCGCTGCCACCAGGACCTTCGGTGGAACCCCTTATGGGGCCACGAAACGTGAGAGGGGTGTGCCGAAACGGGTGCGGTGGTGCCCTGCGGACACTGCCACTGGGGCCTTCGGTGGAGCCCCCTATGGGGCCACGAAGCGTGTGAAGGGTATGACGGAACGGGTGCAGTGGTGCCATACGGGCGCTGCCACTTAGGGCCTTCGGTGGAGCCCCCTTGTGGGGCCACGAAACGTGTGAGAGGCGTGCCAGAACGGCCGCGGTGGTGCCATGCGGACGCTGCCGATGGGGCCTTCGGTGGAGCTGCCTATGGGGCCACGAAGCGTGTGAGGGGTGTGCCGAAACAGGCTCGGCGGTGCCATGCGGACGCTGCCGCTGAGGCCTTCGGTGGAGCTTCCTCTGGGGCAATGAAGCGTGTGAGGGGTGTGCCGACATGGGAAAGAGCGTGTTCTACCGCTGCTGGCGGAAAACCGGGGGGGGTCACTACCGGTTCGAACCCCCCCCCCCCCCCCCCCCCCCCCCCCCTCCGGAAAACCGGGGGGGGTCACTACCGGTTCGAACCCCTCCCCCCCCCCCCCCCCCTGCTCACCATGAAAGGGGGGGGGGCGGTTCGAAACCCCCCCCCCCCCCCTCCGGATCCGGAAAACCGGGGGGGGTCACTACCGGTTCGAACCCCCCCCCCCCCTCGAAAACCGAGTGGGGGTGCGGACAGTGGTGGGGACGGTGTTGGTGGGGACAGTGGTGAGGGGATAGCGGGACAGTGGTGGGGACAGTGGGACAGTGGGACAGTGGTGGGGACGGTAGTGGTGGGGACAGTGGTGGGGACAATGGTGGGAACAGGGGGGGACAGTGGACAGTGGTGGTGACGGTGGTGGTGGGGACAGTGGTGTGGGGACAATGGGAATGAGGTGGAAACAGTGGGACAGTGGAGGGTACAATGGTGGTGGGGACAGTGGTGAAGGCGGTGGCGAGGACGGCGGTGGGACAATGGGACAGAGGTACAGTGGGGACAGTGGTGGGGACAGTGGGGACAGTGGTGGGAACAGTGGGACAGCTCAGTGGGACAGCGGAGGAGTCAGTGGGACAGTGGGGACAGTGGGGATAGTCGGGCAGTGGTTGGGGCCGTGGAGACAGTGGGGAGAGTGGAACCGTGGTGGGAACAGTTCTGGGGACAGCGGGGACAGTGCGACAGTGGTGGGGCCACTGGTGGGGACAGTAGGGGCGGTGGTGGAACCAGTGGGGACAGCGGTGGTGAGGACAGTGGTGCTGGGAACACCAGTGGGGGATGTGATGCGGACGGTGGTGGGGACCGGGAGTCGTTTGCTGGCGGTGAGTAGGGGGGGGGGGGGGGGGGGGGGGTTCGAACCGGTAGTGACCCCCCCCGGTTTTCGGATCCGGAGGGGGGGGGGGGGGGGGAGGTGGTTCGAACCGGTAGTGACCCCCCCCCGGTTTCGTGAGCTGAGGGGGGGGGGGGGGGGGAGCGGGTTAGGGGATGGGGGGGTGGTTTTGCCGGGGGAGAGGGGGGGGGGGGGGGGGAGGGTTTCCAGCAGGGGGGGGGGGGATTTTCGGAGGGGGGGGGGGGAGACCCCCAGGTTCCGGAGGAAAAGGTTGGCAATTTTCCACAGTAAAGCGGCGGTGGATCACGCTCTCTC
>CAUYUJ010017212.1:0-27260 GCA_963575745.1 Prorocentrum cordatum
CATATTGAAAACCACCCGCCCTCAATCCGTGAGGTTGTTGTCAGTTTTTAATCATCTTGGGCATAAATGGTGATGAAGTCTCAGACGAAACGTCCGGCCCGCCCTTTCGACCGGCTTCGGGGTGCGACAGTGAGGAGTTATCTGTAAGGAACAGGAAAAAGGAAAGGTCATTGAATGGAGTAGGAGGAGGAGGAGGAGGAGGAGGAGGAGGAGGAGGAGGACTATGAGATGATGAGAGGAGGTGAGGCTAGGGAGGAGTGGGACGAAGTGGATGAGGAAGAGGAAGAGGAGGAGGAGGAAGAAGGAGTAAGGAGGAATGAGGGAGGAGGAAGGAGGAAGGAGGAGTTGGAGGCGGAGGCGGAGGCGGAGGCGAATGAGGGGAGGAGGTGGAGGAGGAGGAGGAGGAGGAGGAGGAGGAGGAGGGGGAGGAGGAGGAGGAGGAGGACCAGTGTAAACCCAAGAGTCATCAACGATGTTGGAAGAAACCCTTCTTCCAAGCTCCCTTTTCATAGGCTCCTACAGCGGTTCACCTCCACTGAGGAAACTGCTTCGTCGGAAGACAACCATTTGAAGATTCTGAAGCATACCAAAGCATTGTTCTCGGGATTACAACGCCGCGGATCAACCTGACTGTTGCGCCTTGACGAGCCAGAATCGTGCCAGAACGCCATTCCTAGGACTTCTACACCGGGAATCAACGTAACTGTTGCGCTAGCATAGTCCTGAATCTTTCCACAACGCCATTTCTGGTATGTTGATCCGATCCGTTAATTTCGTTTAAGTTTATAAACGTGCGCGGCGCTACGGCGAGAGCCACCTTTCGAATAAGATCCGCCCTCAATCCGTGAAGCTCTTGCACATGCTTAAAACGAGTGTGCGTGGTACTGAGGCGAGAGCACCATTTTGAAATCCATCCGCCCTCCATCTGTGAAGCTGTAGACACTCTTTAAGCTTCAGGGTCATACGTGGTGAGGAAGTCTCAGGCGAAACGCCCGCCCCCAAAACTGGCCTCGGGGTGCGACAGGGAGGAGTTATTTATAAGGAAGAAGAATGGAGGAGGAGGAGGAGGAGGAGGAGGAGGAGGAGGAGGAGGAGGAGGAGGAGGAGGAGGAGGAGGGGGAGGAGGAGGGGGAGGAGGAGGGGGAGGGGGAGGTTCTCGAGGCCGGGGGATTGTGGAGTCGCTGTGGGTTTAGACGAAAATTTACGATATTTCAGTTTGTTCCTCATCATTATGCTGATGTTTCCTTTCTCGTTTTCTCTCTCTCTCTCAATCTCTCCCACTCCCATTCCCATTCCATTCCCATTCCCAATACCATTACCATTACCATTCCCATCCCAATTCCCATTCCCATTCACATTACCGTTACCATTACCATTACCTTTACCTTTATCTTTACCTTTACCTGTACCATTACCATTACCATTACCATTGCCATTACAATTGCCAGTGCCATTACCATTGCCATTACAATTGCCATTATCATTGCCATTGCCATTGCCAGTGCCGTTGCCATTGCCATGGTATTGCCATTGCCAGTAGCCACCCCGTTACCATTACCGTTACCATTACCATTACCATTCCCATTACCATTACCATTCGCCACCACCATTACCATTGCCATTATCATTAGCATTACCAACACAATTGCCATTACCATTACCATTACCGCTGCCATCACCATTACAATTCCCATTCCCATCATCATTGCCATTACCATTACCGTTACCAGTAACATTTCCACTACCATTGCCATTATCTTTCCCACTACCACTACCATTTCCATTCCCGTTCCCGTTCCAATTACTACTACGATTCCCATTACCATTACCATTACCATTACCATTACCATTACCATTACCATTACCATGACCATGACCATGACCATGACCATGACCATGACCATTACCATTGCCATGGCCATTGCTATTGCCATTGCCGTTGCCGTTGTCATTCCCATTACCATTGCCAATCGCTACCCCGTTACCATTGCCATAACCATTACCATTACCGTTATCGTCACCATTACCATTCCCAGTACCATTATCATTACCACTGTCATTGCCATTACCATTGCCATTGCCATTGCCATTGCCATTGCCATTCGCCACTACCATTACCATTGCCATTCGCCACTACCATTACCATTACCATTGCCATTGCCATTGCCCTTCGCCACTACCATTACCGTTGCCAGTACCATTACCATTCCGAATAACATTCCCAATACCATTACCATTACCATTACCATTACAACTGCCATTGCCATTACCATTACCATTACCTTTACCTCTACCTTTACATTTACCCTTACCCTTACCATTCCCATTTCCGTTACCACTACCACTGCCATTTCCATGCCCGTTCCCATTCCCATTCCCATTCACATTCCCATTCCCGTTCCCATTCCCATTCACATTACCATTGTCATTACCATTACCATTGCCATTGCCATGGCCATTACCATTGCCATTGCCATTCCCATTGCCATTGCCATTGCCATTGCCATTACCGTTGCCGTTGTCATTGTCATTGCCATTGCCAGTCGCCACCCCGTTACCACTATCATTACCGTTACCATTACCAGTACCATCACCGTTACCTCTGTCATTACCATTACCATTCGCATTGTTATTGCCATTGCCATTAGCCACTACCATTACCATTGCCAGTACCATTTCCATTGCCATTCCCATTCTCATGACCATTACCATTGCCATTACCATTATCACTATCATTTCCATTACCATTACCTTTACCTCTACCTTTACCTTTACCCTTACCCTTATCATTCCCATTTCCGTTACCACTACCACTACCACTTCCATTCCCGTTCCCGTTCCTATTCCCATTCACATTCCCATTCCCGTTCCCATTCCCATTACCATTGCCATTATCATTACACTTACCATTGCCGTTGCCATTGCCGTGGCCATTATCATTGTCATTGCCATTGCCAATCTCATTGCCATTGTCATTACCATTACCGTTGCCATTGTCATTGCCATTGCCAATCGCTACCCCTTACCATTACCACTACCGTTACCATTACCAGTACCATTACCATTATTTCTGTCATTACCATTACCATTACCATCGCCATTGCCATTGCCATTCGTCACTACCATTACCATTGCCAGTACCATTTCCACTCCCATTCCCATTACCATGATACTACCGCTGCCATTACAATTATAATTCCCATTCTCATTCCCATTCCCAATACTATTATAATTTCCATAACCATTACCATTACCATTACCAGTGCCATTACCATTACCACTACCACTATCATTTCCATTCCCGTTCCCGTTCCCATTCCCACTCCCATTCCCATTCCCATTACCATTACCATTACCACTGCCATTGCCATTACCATTACCATTACCATTACCATTACCATTACCATTACCATTACCATTACCATTACCATTACCATTACCATTACCATTACCATTACCTTTAACTCTACCTTTACCTCTACCCTTACCATTACCATTACCATTGCCATGGCCATTACCATTGCCATTGCCATTGCCATTGTCATTGCCATTCCCATTGCCATTGCCATTGTCATTACCATTACCATTACCGTTGCCATTGCCATTGTCATTGCCTCGCTACCCCGTTACCACTATCATTACCGTAACCATTACCAGTACCATTACCAGTACCAGTACCATTACCATTGCCATTGCCATTGCCATTGCCATTCGAGGATTTCAGTAGGAATCATTCAGTGGAGGGTTTCAGTAGGAATCCACATGTGGAGGATTTCGGTAGGAATCATTCAGTGGAGGGTTTCGATAGGAACCCTTCTGTCGAGGATTTTACTGTGAATCCTTCTTATGGGGGCGTCCAATAGGAATCCTTCCAGGGGGAGAGCAGATGTGGTCACGTCGCATTCCTTTTTTTTCTCCTGGCGCGCCCCCCCCCCCAGAAAAAAAATGTTGTTTTTTTGATTTTTTGTTCCTGGGGGGGGGGCGCCTGGAGAAAAAAAACAAAGGCAGAGAGGTAGCATGAGGGGGAGAGGGAGGAGGAGGAGGAGGAGGAGGAGGAGGAGGAGGAGGAGGAGGAGAGGAGGGCGGAGGAGGAGGAGGAGGAGGAGGAGGACGAATCAGAGCAGAGTTTGCACAGAAACAGTCGCGAACTCAGCGCGAAACCCTCGCGCGCGCTTTTGAACCCCTGCGACTCCACAATCCCCCGTTCTCGAGGAGGAGGGGGAGGAGGAGGAGGAGGAGGAGGAGGAGGAGGAGGAGGAGAAGGAGGAGGAGGAGGAAGGAGGGAGGAGGCATGATGATGATGAGGAGGAGGAGGAGGAGGGTCCGCTCCATCGCGCCATTTCCGTTCGGGGAAGGCATCTGTTCATGCAGCTGCTGTTGCTGTTGTTGTTGCTGCTGTTGCTGCTGCTGCTGTAGTTGCGGTTGTGGTGGTTGTTGTCGTTGTTGTTGTGAATGTTGATGCAGTTGTTATTGCTGCTGCTGTTTGTGTGGTTGTTGTTCTTGCTGTTGTTGTGGTTGTTGATGTTGTTGGTGACGGTGGCGAAGACGATGGTTTTATGATGATGACGTTTACGATGCTGATGCAGATGAGGATATTCTGATGATGATGCTGTTGATGATGCTCATGATCAAGATGATGATGATGACGAGGATGCTGATTCTGATGCTGATTCTGTGATGATATGAACGATGGTAATGGTGATGACGATGATGATGACGATGATGAGTATGATGATGACGATTGTGATGATGATGACGGTGACATTGACGATGCTGATGATACTGACGATGGCGATGATGATGATGATAATGATGATGCTGATGATGATAATGAATATTATTCTCACCATTATTACAGTACTGCTGATGATGCTGATGATGATACTGATGACGATGATGAAGAAGATGATGATGATGACGATGATGATGACGATGATGATGACGCTGATGCTGCTGCTGATGATGATGATGATGATGCTGATGGTGATGATGATGGTGGAGGTTGTGGTGGTGATGATGATAATGGTGATGATTGTGATGACGATGATGATGGTGATTGTGATGGTGATGGTGATAGTGCTTGCTCTGGTGCTGGTGCAGGTGATGATGATGATGATGATGATGATGATGATGATGATGACGATGACGATGCTGATGCTGATGGTGATGATTATGATGATGACGATGATGATGATGATGATGATGATGATGATGATGATGATGATGATGATGATGATGATGATGATGATGATGATGATGATGATGATGATGGTGGTGGTGGTGATGATAGTGATGATGACGATGAGGATGATGCTGATGATGATGATGATGATGATGATGATGATGATGATGAGATGATGATGATGGTGGTGGTTGCGGTGGTGAGGATGGTGATGATGATGGTGTTGGTGATGGTGATGGTGATTGTGATGGTGATGGTGATGGCTGATGGCGATGGTGATGGTAGTGGTGGTGGTGATGGTGGTGGTGATGATGATGCTGATGATGATGATGAGGAGGAGGAGGATGATGATGATGAGGTGTAGGAAGAGGAGCAGTAGGAGGAGGATGAGGAGGAGGAGGAGGAGGATAATGAGGATGAGGAGAGGGAGGAGGAGGAGGAGGAGGAGGAGGAGGAGGAGGAGGAGGATGAGGATGGCGGGGCTTTCTCTGTCCAGGCGTTGCCACTGGTGCCTCTGGACTCTTCAGTGCTGCAGTGTTGCAGGAGGCCCGTAGCCACTGCGGCTCGAGCCCCTGTGGCTCCGAGCGGCGCCCAGCGCGGCACCCAGCGCGCCCCTCGGCCGCGGCGCCCGCGGCCTGGCGGCCGCTGGCGGGGGAAGCGGCGGAGCCCCAAGACCCCAAGGCCCCCAAGGCCCCCAGTGCCTCAGGGTTTGGTCTAATCACCCTTTCCCTTCCATCCACTCATTGCATTGCCAACGCTGCCACGCCATCTGAAATTGGAACCAGCCTGCACGCAACACATGGTCGCATTCGACCCTGGCGCTGCAGCCCACGTAGGGCTCAAAAACGGCATCGCCGCCGCCATCGTGGTTCCACTCCGTGGCGCAGTTGCTGGAGCCGTCTTTGCGCCACCTGCGCATCTCGCATTCAATACTGGAGTCCTGGACTCGGTTGCACCGCCATGCACGCAGGTGCACGTCCTGTCTAGTCGGCGATGGCGCTGGAGCCCTCGTAGAAATCAAACTCGCTCATGCAGCCCTGGCACTGGTGGCAATTTTGGACTGGGCTGTTGAAGCTTCGCGTGTCCGCCAGGAACCGGTGGCTGGTGACGGCGCCGTCTCACTTCCCCTCGTTGGCCTTTGCGAACGCGAGCTTCTGGTTCGCCTCGGGGTCCGCACTGAGGACCGAGGCTGTGTAGGCCCGGCTGTCCGACTTCATGGCAGCCACGGCAGTCTCGATGAAGGCAGGGTTGCTCCTGAAAGAGTGGCTTTCGTACAGGCGCGATTGGGCAGCCATGTGGTACACGTAGTTGGCTCTTCGCTGGGATGTTCTCGTCCACCGCCATCGTGCAGATGCACACGTTGACATTGTTCTGGCGCCTGGTAGTGATTCAGCGGCCAGTAAGGGGGGGAAGTGAGAAGGAGGAGTCCTTCTCAGAAGGCGGCGGGGCTTCTCGGAAGCCCTCAGGCCTTCTGAGAAGTCTTCTGTGCCCGCGGGGAAGGCTCAAGCAACTCCTCAGAAGGCCCGAGGCCGTCCGAGCATTCCGAGAAGGCAGGAGGAGGAGGAGGAGGAGAAGGAGGAGGAGGAGGAGGAGCAGGTGGAGGAGGAGGAGGAGGAGGAGGAGGAGGAGGAGGAGGAGAAAAGGAGAAGGAGCAGGAGGAGGAGGAGGAAGAGGAGGAGGAGCAGAGAGCGCAAAGGATCAGCAGGCCTGGTCCAGTTCGGTCCGAATCGGCTTCCGATGAAGCCGGCTCTACTTGGCTCTGGCCAAGAAGTCGATCGGCTCGGTTCGGGTTGAACATTGTCAGGAGGGGAAAAACACAGACACAATTAATCGTCGATTCTCAAGAAAATATGGGAAAATATGGGAGGTGGGGGGGAAGTCAAGAGCCCAGAAAATATGGGAAAATATGGGGAATCCTGTTATTTGTGTGTATTTATTTGTGTGTCCCAGGCCCCTTTACATTGGCCAGTTCTCGACGGTTCCGTTCGGTTCGGCCTCTTCGGTTCGGGGGCGGCAAGGGGAGGTGAAGATTGACCGAGATGCCAACACAGACGCCAAGGGCTTCCAGGAGTACAACGCCTGGTACCAGAACATCAGCATGAACACCAAGAGGGTGATCGATGAGACAAGCAGCGCCCTCGCTGCCTGCACCTCTTCCCCAGCGCGCCTCCAGACGCCCGACATCGTGTTGTTTCCCGACCATCCTGTGGTGTTTCGTCTTCGTTTTGAAGAGACAGCGCCCCGCGTCTCTTCCTCTCCTCTCCTCTCTCCTCTCTCCTCCCTCCTCTCCTCTCCTCTCCTCTCCTCTCTCCTCTCTCCTCTCTCCTCTCTCCTCTCTCCTCTGTCATCTCCTCTCCTCTCCTCTCCTCCTCTCTCCTCTCTCCTCTCTCCTCTCTCCTCTTTCCTCTGTCCTCTGTCCTCTGTCCTGTGTCCTCTGTCCTCTCCTCTCCTCTCCTCTCCTCTCCTCTCCTCTCCTCTCCTCTCCTCTCCTCTCTCTCTCCCTCCTCTCTCCTCTCTCCTCACCTCTCTCCTCTCTCCTCTCCTCTCCTCTCCTCTTCTCATTTCCTCTCTCCTCTTCTCTCCTCCCCTCTCCTCCCCTCTCCCTCCTCTCCTCTGCTCTCCTGTCCTATCCTTTCCTATCCCATCCTATCCTATCCTATCCGCTCCTCCCCTCTCCTCCTCCCCCTCCTCCCTCCTCCCATCCCTGCTTGTGTCCACGCCAAGGTTTCCCAACCTTCCTGTGGTGTTGGGCCGTCGTTTTGAAGAGACAGGGTCGCGCTCCACCTCACCTCCTCCCTCCTCCCTCCTCCCTCCTCCCATCTCTGCCTCTGCCCTCCGCATGCTAATGTCGGCACACCCCTGACATACGCTTCGTGGCCCCATAGGGAGACCCACCGAAGGCCCAAATGCCAGGGCCCGCATGCCACCGCCGCACAGATTTTCGGCACACCCCTCACACGCTTCGTGTTCCCATGCGGGGTTCACCAAATTGTCTAGTGGGAGCCCATGTCGGCACACCTTTTACACGCTTCGTGGTCCCATAGGGAGCCCCGCCGAAAGCCCAGATGCTACGGTCCGCATGCCACCGCCGCGCCGATTTTCGGCACACCCCTCACACGCTTCGTGGTCCTATAAGGAGCTCCACCGACGGCCCACATGCTACGGCCCGCATGCCAAAACCGCACCTTTTTTGGGCACACACCTCACACGTCTCGTGCCCCCATAGGGGGCCTCACCGAAGGCCCAAATGCCAGGGCCCGCATGCCACCGCCGCACCCACTTCTGGCACACCCCTCACACGTTCCGTGCTCCAATAGGGAGCCTCACCGAGTCCTCATGCCACCGTTGCAACGATTTTCGGCACACCCCTCACACGCTTCGTGGCCCCTATGGGAGCTCCACCGAAGGCCCGAATGCTACGGTCCGCAATCCGCCGCCGCACCCATTTCGACACACCCTTCAGACGTTTTGTGGGCCCATGGAGAGCCTCACCGAAGGCCCTGGTGGGAGGGTCCGCATGCTACCGCCGCGCCCACTTCGGCACGCCCCTCACATACGTTCCGTGACCAGATAGGGAGCTCCACCGAAGGCCCGAATGCTACGGTCCGCATGCCATCGCAGCACAGATTTTCGGCACACCCCTCACACTTTTCGTGTCCCTATAGCGAGCCCTACCGAAGGCCCAGCTGCCAGGGCCCACATGCCACCGCCGCAGCGATTTTGAACACACCCCTCGCATGCTTCGTGTTCCACAGGGAGCCTCACCGAAGGTCTCAGTGGGAGGGTCCGCATGCCACCGCCGCGCCCATTCCCGCACACCCCTCAGACGTTTTGTGTTCCAATAAGTGCCGCACCGAAGGCCCTGGTGGGAGGGTCCGCATACTACCGCCGCGCCCACTTCGGCACGCCCCTCACGTACGTTTCGCGGCCAGATAGGGAGCTCCACCGAAGGCCCGAATGCTACGGTCCGCATGCCACCGTTGCAACGATTTCCGGCACACCCCTCACACTTTTCGTGCCCCAATAGGGAGGCCCACCGAAGGCCCAACTGCCAGTGCCCGCATGCCGCCGCCGCACCCACTTCGGCACGCCCCTCACACGCTTCGTGCTCCAACAGGGAGCCTCACCGAAGGCCCCAGTGGGAGGGCCCGCATGCTGCAGCCGCACCCACTTCGGCACACCCCATCACATACGTTTCGTGGCCAGATAGGGAGCTCCACCGAATGCCCAAATGCTACGGTCCGCATGCCACCGCCGCACCAATTTCCGGCTCACATACGTTTCGTGGCCAGATAGGGAGCTCCACCGAAGGCCCACATGCTACGGTCGGAATGCCACCGCCGCAGCGATTCTCTGTACACCCCTCACACGTTCCGTGTTCCAATAGGGAGCCTCACCGAAGGCCCCAGTGGGAGGGTCCTCATGCCACCGTCGCAACGATTTTCGGCACACCCCTCACACGCTTCGTGGCCCCTTTGGGAGCTCCACCGAAGGCCCGAATGCTACGGTCCGCATACCGCCGCCGCACCCATTTCGGCACACCTTTCAGACGTTTTGTGTTCCAATAAGTGCCTTTCCGAAGGCCCTGGTTGGAGGGTCCGCATGCTACTGCCGCGCCCACATCGGCACACCCCTCACATACTTTTCGCGGCCAGATAGGGAGCTCCACCGAAGGCCCGAATGCTACGGTCCGCATGCCATCGCAGCACAGATTTTCGGCACACCCCTCACACTTTTCGTGTCCCCATAGCGAGCCCTACCGAAGGCCCGACTGCCAGGGCCCGCATGCCACCGCCGCAACGATTTTCGATACACCCCTCGCATGCTTCGTGTTCCAACAGGGAGCCTCACCGAAGGTCTCAGTGGGAGGGTCCGCATGCCACCGCCGCGCCCATTCCCGCACACCCCTCACATACGCTTCGTGGCCCCGTGAGGAGCTCCACCGCATTCGTCCCATGTGCCCTGCGTGTACTACGAACGAACGAAATGCCATACGCCGGAGCGCGTGGGCAAAAGAGGACCATGCCAGCCAAGGCTCACCGCTTTGCGGGGGCGGCTGCACGTCGGCTGCCTCTTAATTCACACCGTGCGCTGCTTGAGGACAAGGGGGGAGAGGGGGAGGAGGAGGAGGAGGAGGAGGAGGAGGAGGAGGAGGAGGAGGAGGAGGAGGAGGGAGACACGCAACATCAATCACAAATCTGCGCCAGGCTGCTGGCTCACATACGCGCTGCATTATTGCCTCGTCCGAAGAAAAATTCGGTGCGACAACTTTGTACAAGCACTGCGCCCATGCGTGTACTCACGCTCATATATGGCGGGGCCCTTCGCGAGGAGGAGGAGGAGGAGGAGGAGGAGGGAGGAGGAGGAGGAGGAGGAGGAGGAGAAGAGTAGGTGGAGGTGAGGTGGAAGAGGGAGGGGAGGAGAGGAGGAGGAGGAGGAGGAGGAGGAGGAGGAGGAGGTGGAGGAGGAGGAGGAGGAGGAGGAGGAGGCGGAGGAGGAGGAGGAGGAGGAGGTGAGGAGGAGGAGGAGGTGGAGGAGGAGGAGGAGGAGGAGGTTCTTGTTGCTGCCAGTGCTCTGGCCTCTGGCCTCGGCCTTCGGGGGCCGGGCCGCGTTCTCGGCGCCTCCTGCTCGAAGAAACTGCAACGCCAGGATCTCAGGGGAAGTCGTCGAGAGGTCGGCGGCCCGTGCCTCGAGTAGGGGGCCACATGCGAGCCCTACCCCTACCCCCCACGATTTCTGAGGGGGAGGGTGGGGTTCACTTCCTTCGGGAGGTCACGAGCGAAGTGAACCCCACCCTCTCCCTCAAAACTCGTGGGGGGCAGGGGTAGGGTTCGCTTGTGGCCCCCTGTCGAGAAAAGTCGAGGCGCCGGTGGGGCGGCGCCGGCCAAGCTTGCCAGGCCAGTCCGAGGCGCGCCTCGCGCCTCCGCGCCGTTGCTGGCACGCGCGGCAGCTCGCGTCGTGCTGCTGACTCAGTGGGCGTCGCCTTAAGTGCCTCTGCACGTGTGCCGCGGCGGAGGAAGCTGGTGGAGGGGCCGGCCAGGTTTCATCCCAGGCCTCCTCGGACATCGGGCGGGTCATAAAAGTCGACACGGAGGTTTTTCCTCGTTGTCGGCCTCTGGGGGACCTTACCGGGCCTCGGGACTGTCCAAACACGACTCGGGATGAAAAATTGGTCCTGGGAGCGTGGTCGAGAGGTCGGTGGCCTGTGTCTCGAAAGAACCGCGACGCAGGATGTGTGAGTTTGGTGAAGCGTTTTCTCTGCACTGCGTTGGCCCTTCGGAGGTCTGGACAGCCTTCCCCGGGGCCTGTCTTGCACCCCGAGTCGGGTCTTGTCGGTCCCTGGGCCGAGTAGGTGCCCCCAGGGGGCCGCAGATGGCCAAGCACGGGTCTGGGGAGCCCAAGGGTGTCCGCGATTCGGTCGGTTCGGCTGCGTCGCAGCCGCTCGCCTTCGGTGGGGTCCCTTCGGTCGGTGGTCGTGTCGGTGCCTCGTCGCTGCGCCCTTCTGGGCTGCCTGCGGCCTGTCGGTCTGGCTCGGTTTCGGCCTCGTCGTCGATGCGGCTGGCCTCCGGCAGCGCTGCCGCTTCCGGGGAGCCGGGCCTGGCCGCGGCAGGGCCCCTGGGGCCCAGGGCGGGGCGCACGCGCCCGCCGTGGGCCACCTGTCGCGCCGCCGTGTCCGTCGTCGCCGTCATCCGTCGTCGTCGTCGTCGTCGTCGTCGTCGTCGTCGTCGTCGTCGTCGTCGTCGTCGTCGTCGTCATCCGTCGTCGTCGTCGTCGTCGTCGTCGTCGTCGTCGTCGTCGTCGTCGTCGTCAGTCGTCCGTCGTCCGTCGTCCGTCGTCCGTCGTCCGTCGTCCGTCGTCCGTCGTCCGTCGTCCGTCGCCGTCGTCTGTCGTCGCCGTCGTCTGTCGTCGCCGTCGTCTGTCGTCGCCGTCGCCGTCGCCGCTGCCGGCCGTCGCCGCTGCGGCCCGCCGCCGTCGTCCTCGCCGTCGCTGTCGTCGTCGCCGCCGTCCTGCCCAGCCCCAGCAGGCGGGCAGATCGACTCGCTGAAGGCCAGCCTCGAGGACTGGGGCGTCTCTGCACCGCGCTTCGGCCTGGCCGGCTGGGCGCGGCTGATTTCCAGGAAGCTAGGTGCACGTGACGTGGCCGGCCTGTTCGAGAGTTGGATACACACACAGAGTTGGATACACACCGATGGGCCCTCGTAGCCACGTGTACCCGCCCTTCGCATGTGCATCCAACCTTCTGCCTGCGATGCAGAAAAACGTATTCGACTGCGCGGATATACTCGCAAAAGCTGCCCGCGTAAGGTTACAGGCTCCCTCGGTTCCAATGCAGCGTGCCGCGCTGGTGGCTTGCGTAAGTCACCGCGTAAGGTTGCCACGGGCCCGTTTCTTTTTGTCGCTCACACGTGAATCCAGAGCCATGTTAGTTTTTAGCGTCCTCGTAGTCGTTTGTCGGGCGAGACGGTCGCGCGTGACCCATCGAGGATCGAGGTGCTTGAAACGCTTTCGGATCCTTCGAGGCTTCCGGATTCGCCCTGAGGTTCTGGCCAGAGAGCAGCCCAATACAGGTCCAGCGGTCGATTCTCGGCGGCGGGCGGGGGGGGGGAAGTGAGAAGGGGCGGGCCTTCTCAGGAGGCTCGGAAGTCCCCCAGCCTTCCGAGAAGTGTTCTGAGCCTTCCCCGAAGACGCAGAAAAAACCTCTCAGAAGGCGCGAGGGCTTCTGAGACGTCCCGCCCCCTTCTGAGAAGGCTCTCTCCTCCTCATATTGCCCCCCCCCTCGCTCGCCGACAGGACTCTGCAGAGGAGGGCCCGTATGCTCCTCCCGCCCCAAAAAGCACGGAGGGCCGCTGCTGGTCTGCGGCTCCTCCCGTGGCCCCATCGGGCCCGCGGAGGCCCGCTCTGCGGCCCGGGGCCCCCGCGGCACGCAGGGGGGGGGCCAGGGCGAGAAGTGCGGGCCTCGGGGAACGAATGCTTGGCGCGTGGCGCAGCCCCACCAGCCGATGGTGGCCCAGATTGTGGCCGCCCCTCGTCCCAATTCTTTACGCTTCGCGTATCCCCACCAGCCCGTCTCACAGCAGCAGCTCTTGCGAAGCATGCCGACAGTCGTGCTTTTCAGGCGTGTGTCCGCTTGGCCCCAAATACCTCCCCTGTTCCTCCTTCCTCCCGCCTCCTTGTACATCCTCCTTGTGGGGGGAGCGGGAGAAGGACGAGGCGCAGCCCCACCAGCCGATGGTGGCCCGATTTGTGGCCGCCCCTCTTCCCAATTTGTCTGCAGGTGCACTTCGCGCGTTCTCGCGCCAGTTATAGCTGTCGCTGTGCCCCAGCCTCGGCCATGCCGCCCTCTGGACTTCTCCCTGCGGGCCGCGAATCAAAAAAGCAACCCCACCAGCCCATCCAGAGACGATGCCTGGACGAGTTGCCTCGATCAGGGAAGTGGGCAGCACACCGAGGAAGGGTCCCTCTCGGAGCGCTCTTGGGTGCCTCGGGGAGCCTCTTGGGGCCTCTTGGGGTCTCTTGGGAGCCTCTTGGAGGCCTCTTGGGCGCCTCTTGGGGACCCTCTCTCCACATTTATTTGACATGTTTCCCCCCATGATCAAAACATGTAGTGGGTTTGATCTCTTGGAAGTTCTCCTGGGCGCCTTCTGGGGGCCTCTGGGGGCTTCCTCGGGCCACTCTGCTTCCAACCGCGGTCTTCCTGAACGACCCGGTCACGATTTGGAATGCTTCGGGGGGCATTTCGGGCCATCTTGGGCCGTCATGGGCTCTCTTCGGGCCATCTTGGGACCCTGTTGGGCCGTCCTCAGGCTTTCTTGGACTGCCTGGAAGCCCTTTCGGGTAGTTTAAGGGCGATGTTCGGGCCTCCTGGGCGGTCTCGGACGCCCAGCCCAGAAGACCGAAGAACATAGCATTCCCCAAGTCACACGAAATCCCACGGAAAATCAATGTTTTCTGTTTCAAGAACCTCTTAGGGGCTGTTCTTTGGGTCATCTTCGGGCGTTTGGTGGGTGTTTGGGGCCTCTTGGGGCCCTCGGAACGCCCTTCGTCCACCCTCGTGGCCGATTTGGGCCTTTTGCCTAGGCCCAGCAGGGGCTTCAGGAGATGCGGAAAACCGGGGCGCCTTCTGCAGGGGCGTCCCGGGGGCCTGGGAGAGAGGGGGGGTTTTTGAGGGGCCCTGTTGGGCTGTCTTGACCGGCCCAAGAGAGGGCTCGGAGGGGGGAGACACATGAAATTTCGAGCCTTCGGCCCCAAGACGCCCCCAGGAGGCCCCCTAAGGTCCTCAAGAGGCCCCCTCCAGGCCCCAAAAGGTCCAAGAGGCCCTCTCGAGGCCCGCGGGAGGCCCCCAAGAGGCCCAACAATTCCTTCCAAGACGCCCCCGAGAAGCTTACAAGATTCCTCCACGGCGCCCCCGAGAAGCTTCCATGATGCCTCCAAACGGTTCGGAGACCTTGCCAAAGCCAGTTCATGATGATGGCCTGCCACGCTGGTCTGCCGTGCTGATCATTCGACCTAGCCTGCCGCCTCAGGTGTATGATGGACCTTGTGGGCCGTCGAGGGCTTTGGGGGCTCTCTTCGGTTCTTTGAGGACCTATTGCGAGCTTGAAGTTCGGAGCCCGCCAGAACCCCCCCGTCGAGGATTCCTGAGCCCTCCTGGATTTTCCGGGCAGGTCTCGAGTCTGCGGGGGCTCTCTGGGGCCATCTTGGTGCCCTCTTGGGCCGCCGTGGAGCTCTCCGGGACCATCTGGGAGACTCGGGCCCACTCCCTCCCCTTCCCGCTCCCCCTCCGTCCTCGGGCTTCCATCCCCTCGCCGCAGCCTTCCGCGTGCTGCCCGCAGCGGCAGCCGCTGCAGGGGCGGGCCCTCGCCGTTTGGGCTTCGCCCCTCCTCTTTTTCGGGCCCGCCTGCTCTGGAGGCAGGCGCATCCAGATCCCAGGTTCCTCCTCCTCCGTCCATGCTTCTCCTTCTTCTGGCCCTTCTTCTCTGTCCCTCTGCTCCTTCGGATCTGCGCGTCCGTCTCGTCTCGTGTCGTCTCCTCATCCTTCTCCCTTTCCCCTGCTTTCGCCTTCTCCTCCTCCCCTCCTCCTCCCCCTCTTCCTCATCTCCCCCCTTCTCGCCTCGCCGACAGGGCCGGTAAGCTCGGATTGAGGCTTCACCCTCAGCCCTCGTCTAGCGAAGGCGACACGTTTAGCTGATTAATTCATGTGGCTGGAGCTGTTGAACGGTAAACTCATGCGCAAGTTCGTGCACGGCTCCTCCATGCTTGGCCGAGGCTCGATGAAGCTGGGGTCAAGCGTGCCTGTCGCCCGAAGGCTGTCAGGGCGGAGGGCCCTTCTTTGGATCACGACTGGTCCTGGTCGAGATCCTACTGAAAGTGTGGCACCTGTCTGCGCTTCAAGCGTCAGGATAACCGCCCCTCGACCTCTGGTTGCTCTGGGTAGGTGCCCTTGACGACTTTGCGAGTGAAACAGCGGGGCCGTGAGCTCCTTTCGTTCGATTGCTCCGACGAGAGTTCTCTGTTCGTTTGTGTTCCGTGCAAAGCTTACACCGTCGTATGGCCCTTGAGGCTCCTGGGCGACGAGTGTTTTGGCAGTAAAGGGGCCACGAGAAGCAACAAAGACGGTTGGTCTCTCGGTGCATGATGCCGCCACCCGGGAGCCTGGAGAGTTTCGGTGGCGGCGGGTGCCTTACTTTCGAGTTATTTTGACAGCAGGGGATTGTCCACGTGAACAAAAACTCCTCGCCTCCCTGTTCCCCTACCCCTCCCGCCTCCTCTTCGTGCTCCTCCTTTCTCTCCCTCTCGTCCTTTTCCTTTTCCTCCTCCTCATCATCCCCCCCCTCCCCATCTCCATCCCCCTCCAGGAACCATTGGAACCCCCTGGGCTCATTTCGAGAACGTCAGAAGCTTGTGAACACCTCCAGAAGCAGTGGGAACAGTCGAGAACTCCTGTTCCTCCTCCTCCTCCTCTTCCTCCTCTTCCTCTTCCTCCTCCTCTTCCTCCTCCTCCTTCTCCTCCTCTACCTCCTCATCCTTCACTAGGGCCACCTCTGGAAACCTGCGGGGGGCCTCTCGGGGAGGCCCGAATCCACTCGGCTCTTGTTTGACCACGTCCTCCTCCCCCTTCTCCTCCTCCGTCCGCCCGAACTGACGCGCCATTGCGTTTTGACCATCACCGGCGCGACGGCGAGAGGGACGACAAGGCGAGGGACAGGCAGAGTCGTCGTCGTCCTCCTCTTCCTCCTCCTTCTCCCCCTCCTCCTCCTCCTCCTCCTCCTCCTCCTCCTGCTCCGCCTCTCTTGAGAGCCTTGCCTGACCCCTCCCCTCGCAAGGAGCAGGAGGCCTTCCGTGACGGCGCGCAGCGCGACCTCGAGAAGGCGGGGAACAAGCGGGGCGCTGTGGAGAAGGACGGGCCCCCTGGGGCCCTCGGTGGTGTGGGGGGGGGAGGGAGGAGGAGGAGGAGGCAGGAGGAGAAGGAGGAGGGAGGACGAGGAGGAGGAGGAGGAGGAGGAGGAGGAGGAGGAGGAGGAGGAGGGCCAGTGTAAATCCAAGAGTCATCAACGATGTTGGAATGCATCCTCCCTCTAAACTCCCTCTCCATTGGCCCCATACAACGGTTCAGTTCCATTGAGGGAACTGCCTCGTTGGAAGACAACCGTTTGGAGACCTTGAAGCATGCCAGCACATTGTTCTTGAGATTTCCACGCCACGGGTCAACCTGACTGCTGCGTTTATCTGGAATCGTGCCAGAACGCCATTTTTGGAACTTCAGCACCGCGAACCAGCATAACTGTTGCACCCGCGTAATCCAGAATCTTCCAAACACACCATGTCTGGTACGTTGATCATGGGATCCCATGAAACTCTTGCATGCTTTACAACGATTGTGTGCGGCGCTAAGGCGAGAACAACATTTTGAAAAGGAGCCGCCCTCAATCCGTGAAGCTCTTGCAAATGTTAAAATCGAATGTACGCGGCGCTAAGGCGAGGGCCACATTTTGAAAACGACCCGTCCTCAATCCGTGACGCTCGTGTAATGTTTCACACGAATCTGCGCGGCATTAAAGCGAGAGCCACATTTTGAAAACCACCCGCCCTCAATCCGTGAAGCCCTTGCAAATGTTTAAACGAATGTGCGCGGCGCCCAGGCGAGTTTCGAAAACGACCCGCCCTCAATCAGTGAAACTCCTGAACATTTTACAACGAATGTGCGCGGCGCTAAGGCGAGAGCCACATTTTGAAAACGACCCGCCCTCAATCCGTGAAGCTCTTGTAAGTTTGAAGAAGGAACGTGCGCGGCGTTGAAGCGAGAGCCACATTTTGAAAGCCACCCGCCATCCATCTGTGAAACTGCTGTCATTTTTTAAGCTTCGGAGTCAGAAGTGGTGCAGAAGTCTCCGGCGAAACGCCCGGCCCGCCTGAAAAGTTTGCCCTGTGGTGCGACAGGGAAAAGTTATTCACAAGGAAAAGGAATGGAGGAGGAAGAGGGGGAGGGGGAGGAGGAGGAGGAGGAGGAGGAGGAGGAGGAGGAGGAGGAGGAGGCGAAGGAAGAGGAAGAGGAGGAGGTGGAAAAAGGAGGAGACTGAGGAGGAGGCAGGAGGAGCAGGACGAGGAAAGAGGAGGAAGGAGGAGGAAGGAGGAAGAGGAGGAGAAGGAGGAGGAAGACGAGTAACACGAATTTTAAGAAGTATCAGTAAAAGAAGGAGGAGGAGGTGGAGGAGGTGGGGGAGGAGGAGGACCAGTTTAACCCCAAGACTCCGCAACGACGTTGGGATACACCCTCCCTCCAAGCACCCTTTTTTGTAGGCCCCTCGAAGGGTTCATTTCCATAGGGAATTGCCCTGTTGGGGAAGCATGCCAAAACACAATTCTCAGGACTTCAATGCCAAGAGTTAACCTGACTGTTGCGCCTTGGCGTTCCTGAGTCGTGTCAGAACACCATTCCTGGTACTTCAACACCGCGAAGCAACTTAACTGTTGCGCCCTGACAGTCCTGCATCGTTCCAAAGCGCCATGTCTTGGACATTGTCCATGAGAATCCGTGACACCCATTCAAGCTGTTTAGAACAAGTGCGCGGTGCTAAGGCGAGAGCCACACTTTGAAAACGACCCGTCCTCAATCCGAGAAGCTCTTGCATTTATGGCAACGATGGTGCGCAGCGCTAAGGCGAGAGCCATATTTTGGAAACGACCCGCCCTCAATCTGTGATCTTGCAAATGTTGAAAACGAATGTGCGCGGCGCTAAGGCGAGAGCCACAGTTTGAAAACGACCCGCTCTCAATCCGTGAAGCTCTTGCAAATGCCTAAAACGAATGCGCGCCGCGCTAAGGCGAGAGCCACATTTTGGAAATCACCCGCCCTCAACCCGTGAAGCTGGTACAAGGGTTAAAAAACGAATGCGCGCGGCGGTGAGGCGAGCGCTACGTTTGAAAACCGCCCACCCTCCATCTGTGAACCAGCTGCCAGTGTTTCGGCTTCAGGCTCATCAATGGTAGGGAAGTCTCGGGCGAAGCGCCCGGCCAGCCCTGCCGATTGGCCTCGGGGTGCGACAGGGAGGAGTTATTCATTCAGAAGAACAAGAATGGAGGAGGAGGAGGAGGAGGAGGAGGAGGAGGAGGAGGAGGAGAGGAGGAGGAGGTGGAGGGATGAGGAGGAGGGAGGACGAGGCGGAGGAGGAGGGAGGAGGGGGAGGAGAAGAAGAAAAACAGAATAGCAGAAGAAGAAGAAGAAGAAGAAGAAGAGGAGGAGGAGGGGAGGAGGAGGGGGAGGAGGAGGGGGAGGAGGATGAGGAGGAGGGAGGAGGAAGGAGGAGGAGGAGGAGGGGGAGGAGGAGGAGGAGGAGGAGGAGGGGGGGGAGGGGGAGGAGGAGGAGGAGGAGGAGGAGGAGGAGGAGCGCGCGTCGCAGGGAGCGCCGAGTCGAAGCCTCGGCGCGCCCGCGGCGGGACGGGGCCGCGCAGCGGGGCGGGCCTCAGCTGCAGACGACGCAGACGGAAAGGTCGAACCAGGGCTTTAACCAGAACCTCACGGCGAAGGGGCCGCCAAGGAGAGCGCGACGACCAAGAATCAAGAGGGGAAAAAACACACAGACACAATTAATCGTCGACTCCCAGGAAAATATGGGAAAATATGGGAACTGGGCGGGAAGACAAAAACCCAGAAAATATATGAAAATATGGGGAATCATTTTATTTGTGTGTATTTATTTGTGTGTTCCAGGGCCCCTTCATTTAACCAGAACCTCACGGCGAAGGGGCCGCCAAGGAGAGCGCGACGACCAAGAAGAGGAGGCCGACGCGGACCACGGAGGCGGCGACCAAGTAGACGGAGAGGGCGCGGTTGAAGTAGCCGGCGATGGACTCTTCTGGGCGTCAGCAGCCTGGCCGCCAACCGCCTCATTGGGTGTTGACGGCCTGGCCGTCAATCGCCCTTGGGCTCGGCAGCCTCCTCCTCATCACGCTGGTGCTGTCCACGCTGCCTGGGGGCCAGCCCACGGCTCACCCTGTCGATGGCCGTAAGCTGGTTGCGACGTGTCGAGGTATTTGCCGACAGCCCTTCACACACTGGCGCTTCAGTGTACGCGCCGTGCCAGTGGCCTGCACGGTGCAGTGACCACCGCATCGGCGGCAGCGAAGCGTGGCCACGACCCGAAAGACATCGCGCCCAAGGTCGGCAAAGGCACCGTGGATGTTATTCTCGGGGTCATCGTCCGGTTGGGGGTTCAGGTGCCTGCCCCTCAACTTGGGTCGCCAAACCGAGCGCCATCTCGACGCGCTCGTCGGCCGAAGGCTCCCATGTATGCGGCGTCTCGTGGAAGAAGACGTTTGTGAGCTCGCGCACCACACGGCTTGGTGCGCAAGTTCTGAGGGAGTCTGGCCGTAGCGTCGCCAGTGGTGATGATAATGATGATGATGATGCTGATGATGATGATGATGATGATGATGCTGATGATGATGATGATGATGATGATGATGATGATGATGATGATGATGTGCTGACAGTCGCTCTGCACGATCTGCACCAGTACTGCTTTAGAGCTTTGCAGTGCAACAATTGGTGGTCCTGCACGCGCCCGAAGACGACTGGGGCAGCGTGCAAGCTGAGGTGATGCGGAGTGTCCGCGACTACCCCATAGTGTTTGAAGATGACCACCTTCAGACATGCCCATGAAATATATCGCAGGACCTGCCGATGTTGACGAAGAGCGTGAACGACCGACTCGGATAAGGTGGAGGCCACCGTGTGACTTGCTGCTCCAATTTTAGCGAAGTAGTCAGCCCAGCTGTTACCGATCCACTTCTGCCAGAATATCCGACGGCTCGGCGTCAATATCCGAGCTGTTCTACGCCACTTTGTGCAGGCTTCCAGCGGAAATGCCCAGCCCGCCCTTCCGCCTTGCCTCGGGGTGGCACAGGGAGGAGTCATTCATTCATAAGGTCATAAGGACAAGGATAAGAGGAGGAGGAAGAGGAGGAGGAGCAGGAGGAGGAGGAAGATAAATAATACGGATAAGAATATGGATAATAGGAATACGAAACTAATAGTCTAGTCTGTAACGATAATGCTACTACTCGTCTTAACAACACGAATGGCATAATCATACTACTAATAATAAGAATACGGATAATAATAATAATAATAGTGATGATGTTGATCTAAGTGTTCGTAGTAATAAGCCAATCGTAATACTACTGGTAGTATAATTCATATTCATCATACCAATACTCATGCTAGTAATCATAATAATGTTAATACTACGAAGGAGAGGAAGAGGACCAGGAGGAGGAGGAAGAGGAGGAGGAGGAGGAGGCAAGAGAGGCCCCGACGTGCTGGCGTCACATAATATATGATTGGGCGTTTGGTTTCTGTGCTTGTTTGTTTGTTCGTTCGTTCGTTCGTTTGTTTGCTTTGTTCCTCGCTTGTTCTTGCGAGAGCCTTACGTCTTGCGCCGTCGACCCGGAATGGGGGGCGTCGACGAGGACGGCGACGACGATGACGCTCGCGAGCCCTCGTGGGGGCCCTCGTGGGCCTTGTTGGCCTCGGGACACCCCCCAGGACCGCCGCCAGCGATCCCCTCTCGTCGACCGCGCCCCCCAGCGGGGAAGCGGTCAAGGGCCTTCCCTTCGACTCGATGGATGTTCCCCCTCTTGCGGCTCTGTGGGGCTCTCTTGGGCCGTCTTGGTCGGAGATGGGGGGCGTTACGACTACCTGGATCCCCCCCTCGGGGAGTGACGGGGGGGTAGGCGACCTCCCCCGAGTCCCCATTCCAGATCCCCCCCCCCCTAGCGCGGGGAAGGGATCAAAGGGAAGAGACTTCTCTTCGAATCAATGACGAAATTGTTTGAGTTGCGTTTGGCTGGGTCGTTTGAGGAGGATGGGTTCAGAAAAAGGGGGGATCGGCGACGGCGACGACGATAACTCAAATGGAAAAACGTCTCTCACACACGCCGACAGGGTCGGCGGATTTTAGCCTCTGGGGGCCCTCGCTGGGCCCCGGGGCCGTCAAAAAGCAACTCGGAATGAAAAACCGGCACTGGGGAAGGAGCCGGGCTTCCAGAGACCAGCCTTGGGGGAAGGGATCGGGACGAGAAGCCGGCACCGGAGAAAGGGTGTGGGGACGGGGGCCGAGGACGAGGCAGGAGGAGGAGGCATGAAAGCAGGAGCCGGCAGGGCCGGGGGTGGTCACGGCTGGCTCCTGGCTCGTGCCTCGCGGGCCCAAGAACCGGAGCGTCTCTGGACCACAGAGTTATCCTGCATGGTTCGGGCGTCCGGCCACTCCCGAAGCAGCGGGGCTCTGCGGGCGGTCAGGGGTGGCTCCGGGGTCGTGCGTCGGAGGCCCAGACTGGAGTCCTCCTCCTCCTCCTCCTCCTCCTCCTCCTCCTCCTCCTCCTCCTCTACTTCGGGCGTCCAAAGGGAGGCCCAGACATGTTCGCCACGCAGAAGTTATCTTGGTGAGGGGCCCAGCCGTTTGCAGTTCTGAGTGCCGCAGTGATGCATATCCTCTTCAATCGAGCTCCCTATGGGGCCACGAAGCGTGTGAGGGGTGTACCGAAATGGGTGGCGGGGACGCATGTCGTCACAGCCACTGGGGCCTTCGGTGGAGCTCCCTATGAGGCCACGAATCGTGTGAGGGGTGTGCCAGACTCCTTCTTGGCGGCGATCCATGCCCCGGGCGTGAACACCTTCAACGCCCGATCAGCCTCGGGTGTCATTTTCTCGGCTTCTTGGGCCGAGGCTGCGGCGAAGAGTGGTTCTGTCGCTTCATCAAGTTCGTCACGATTCTTATGCATCTTCGTCTCCCTCTGCTCTACCTCCTGCAAACACAGACGGGCTCGGCGAGATGCGTCTTCAACCTGTTTGGCCAACGTTGTCTTCGCCGTATTGGCGGACGTCTCCCACTGAGCAGCGGACAGCAAGGGAGCGGGCTCTCGACGAAGAACGAGCTCGCGTAGACCTTCCTGCAGCTCGGGACAAAATGCCAACCAACACCTTGGCTGCTGCTTCACGAACATTTTCAGGGACTCCATCAGCTACATGTTCTCCACCAGCTTCCTTCTTGGCAGCGTCATACTCGCCAGACATGGTGCCAGTCTTGTAGGCACCGCCACACTTGGAGCACGCCACACGGCCCCTGCTCTGGAACTCCCAGTGCCCGTAAGATGAACATACTTCATACGGTCGTTCACGCTTCTTTTGCCACCCTGCTCGCTGAGGTGCGCCATCCCCACCGGCGGGTTGGAAGATCCACGTGTCTGCATGTCCCCATCGGGTGCCTTGAGCTCGACGGCTGCTGAGATCGCGTCACCAAGCAGGAGCATGAGCATCACCACCACCGCGAGCAGGCGCCACGGAGCACTGGGAGACGCACGGCGAGGCAGGAACGGGAAAGATCTCCGTTTACCCACCATCCCGTACGTCGGGGACGGGAGAAGAAAAAGAGACTGTCAGACTTCAAAGGGTCTTGACTGCCGCGGACCAGCGGTATCCACTTGATCCCCTGTGGAACTCATCGCCTTGAGCCAAAATGGCTACGGAAGGGGGGAAGGAGGAGGAGGAGCAGGAGGAGGAGGAGGAGGAGGAGGAGGAGGAGGAGAAGGAGGAGGAGAAGGAAGAGGAGGAGGAGGAGGAGGAGGAGGAGGAGGAGGAGGAGGAGGAGCATTGAGCATTGAGCATTGAGATCCCCATTGCGAGTGCAAGAAAGGTGTGCTTACAGCTGCTCTTCCTCCTGTAGCCGCCTCTGGTCGGCGGTGCCGAGGGACTTAGGAGGCACACCTGCTGCAATACGTCTGAGATATTTCCGACCTGTACGAGCGGGGCGGGTGTTACAGGGCTTCCCCAACAAACACACCTGTTTATCAGCAATGGCCCCGCACGAACCGCAGAACCAGACACGAAGTACATAATGAACGTTGAGGAAGTGGGGAGGGTGTAGCCAGTCCCCCGCAACATGGATCCTACCACCGACAGGTGGGGAGAACAAAGTGCAGTCGACATTGACGAGATCAAAGCACCTCGAAGCCTGCCACTCCTGGGCTGTGGAGGCAGACGCAGAACCGAAACACCTGAGACACTTACGTTCGCACTCCGTGAGCCTATGAGCCGAGAACAAGGAGGAGAGAGCAGCAGCAGCGGGGCGGGGCGGGATAAGGGGGAGGAGGGACAGGAGGATGGGCATATTCTAAACAACTGGCCCCAGAAGCAAACCCGACGTCGACCCTGGCGCGGCTCCAAACTTACGACGAGACCTTGAAACTGGTCTGAGACGGGGCTTCGGGGCCAGCAGGGCTGTACTGTATTGGGGGCTCAGCGGGCTCAGGCTCAGGAGTGTATCTGAAACTGTTAGCTTGATCGGGCTGACTCGATAAATTAATGGGCACCTTAAACTGTTCTCCTTGCTCGGGGGGCTGGCTCGAATTGGGGTGGGCACTGGGAGATCCTGGCTCGAGAGACTGTTCACCTTTCCTTGCAGTACATTTGACAGCGGCCTGGGCAGACGGGGCGTCGGCATCCCCTGGCCTGTGTGCAGTAGTCTGGCAACCACTGAGGAGGGAGGGAGGGAAGAAGACAGGATGGAAATCAGACTCATCGGCCCATGGGTCTGGCTCATCTGGCCAGTCGGTCGGGGCCGATGGTTCGGGGTCGGGGAGAGGGCACGTCGTCTCAGTCTCCCCCGAGGGCTGCGACTATGAGCTCATACCCCCCGACCCCGTATCAAAACTTGCACTACCCTGCGACTGCGATGAGAAGCAGTCCCCAGCAAGTGACGACAGATGCTTACATTTGGTCTCATAGGCCTCTTGTTGGGCCATGACACGCTTGAGCTTGGCTTCACTACTCTTGGAACCCTCTACATGCCGCGCTGTCGGTCGTGCAGCCTGCGGGAGCTTGCGAGGCAAATCCAGCACGCGGGCGACGAGCTGGAGCCCTGAGCTCCTCAGGGTCACATGGAGTCCTACATGCGGGCGCCACGGCACATCCCTCACCTGACTGAGATCTTTGTCAAACGGGATCGCAGTCGGAGACAGAAGCATGTAATCCAGATGTGAGTCGGCTTTGTTTTTGTGCGCACACGTGCCGCCGCCAGGCGCCACTCGCACCTGTCCTCCGACCGCGGCGGCAAACTGGGAGGCCTGCAAGATCTCTGGCGGCACGTTGAAATCTCCGATCACGACCCATGACATCCTGACCGCGTTGAGCATGGCGCCCAGGCGGCTGTACCGTTGGCGGTTGGCACCGAGCATCCCAATGGAGGAGTGCCCGTACATGAAAGCGAAGAGGATATTGTAGCCCACCATGTGGAGCACGATCGGGAGGAAGCCGTCGAACGCCTCCGTTCCCGTTGCCGCAAGCTTGGAGCGAGCCGCTCGTGCTTCAGGTAGGAGCTGTGCTCGTAGGTGACGTCTACTGAGGACCATCTCGCCACCCTCGTTGGACCTGTGCTGCTGCTTCGCCTTCTAGACGCATTTGCCCGAGACCCTGGCTGGATTAGAGCACAATCGCAGCTTCTCCCCACGGGCCTTGGCGTCCCAGCTCTGCAGCTCCTGAACTTCATGAACATGGGTTTCGAGTACTCCGCACATTGAGTACTCATGGTAATGGCCAAGTAGATACTTCCAAAACTTGTCGGTGAGCTCCGTGATGTTCGCCACGAATAGGTGGGACTCACCGTCAGTGGCCTCCATCTTGTGGGGTGAAGGCGTCCCCGTGGTCGTTTGTCAAGCTGTGGGCGAAGCGGAGGCTTCCGCTGCCGTGCTCGCTGAGCCCTTGCCTTTGGCCTTGGTGGCCGCGGCGTGCACAGTGAACTTGGCAGCAGAGAGCTTGCGCGCTTCCTCCTGCAGCTTAGCCTTGTGGTCCACGTCCTTGGTCCCCTTCTCGTTGTTCTCCTCTGGGTCGGTATCAATGGGGACCGCTGTGGAGACGGCGGCGTCCAAGCCTTTGGACTCCTCCTTGGCGGGGACTGCCTCCGACTTGGCGGTCGCCTCTCCGTTCTCGGACTTGCGCTTCTTGGCCATCCTCTCCGTGATGGACTTCTGGTATTGGCGCGCCTGCTCCAGCCACGTGCGGATTTGCTGACTGCGATTGTTCAGGTCGGAGCGCGTCGCCTTGAGATCGCTGTGCAGCTTCTCCATGCTCTTGCGCTCCTCCTCCGTACATTCCAATTCCCCTAGTTTGTCAAAGAAGGCCTCGTCCCACTGCAGGAGGAACATGGCCTTGTCCGCCTCCGCTGACTGCTCTCCCTCCGCGTGGGCGAGCGCGCGGGCGGCAGCGGCCTTGGCGGCCTTGGCCTCCGCCAGCTTGAGCGCCGCCGCCTCCTCCTTGGCCTGCGCAGCCTGCAGGTTGGCCTGCAGCCGCAGGACCGAGGCCACCGCCTGCTCGTGCATGTGCTCCGCGTGGCGGTGCGCCCCGTCGGCTTTCTTGAGGCTGTCCACCAGGCTGATGTCCTCCGTGGAGGTGGTGCTGTCCCCCAGCCTCTGGAGCTGCGCCTGGAGCGCCTTCTGGAGCTGCGGGTCGGCGGTGGCCTGCAGCGCCTGCTGCAGGAGTGACCGCACGGGTGGGGCACCGCTGCCCATGCCGCTGCCGCGCGCACCCTGGGGCTGTCGGCCGCGCTGGCCAGCAGGCGAGGGCGTGCGGCTGCGGGGCTTGAGGGTGCCTCCGCTGCCCGCTGGCTCGTGGTACTCCTGTGCGTCATGGAAGACCTCATCACCTGCCTGATACTGCCGCGAGTCCGTGTCGAAGGTGACTGACTTGTTGCGACGCCTCGCGCCAGCAGCACTGGGAGCACGTTGGTACAGCGAGACCTTGTCACCACAGTGCTCGCAGATGCAGTTGCGCCTCTGTAGAACGGAGTTCCATTCACAGCGTTGGCAGGTGGAGCATCTCGTCCATTGAAATGATTTGCTGATCCATGTCGCCATCCTTGCCTCGGTCTTGGTCGAACCCCTCGAGCGGGCGTGCTCCGATGGGGCAAGTCCCTCAAGCACTGCGTGGAAGTGCCGAGGCACGCTGGGCTCTGTGCCAAAATGGTCCGAGCCACAATGGTTGCTTGAGGAGGAGGAGGAGGAAGAGGAGGAGGAGGAGGAGGAGGAGGAGGAGGAGGAGGAGGAGAAGGAGGAGGAGGAGGAGGAGGAGGAGGATGGGAAGGGACAGGAGTAGTTTCCCGCCCTCCTCTGCCTCTCCCTCTCTTTGCCCTCTTCGTTGCTGTGTCGTCGTCGTCGCCGGCTCTGCATCGGCTCGGACGACGCCGCGCTCCAGGGACGGTGTCGTGCCTCGCCGCGCGCGCGAGCCGCGCGGCAGCGCCGGGCGGAAGGAGCTGACCGACACCACCGAGGCGCGCAAGAAGGCGCGCAAGGAGTTCGAGAAGACGGAGGCCAGCCCGCCGCAATCCTCGCTGGCTCAAGGGCAACGGCAGTGGGAGCTGGCTCAGGGGGGGGGATCGTCGACGCCCAGGCGCATATTCATTGCAAAAATCGGGTCCTGGGTGCCCCACTCTGCCCAGCTCTTCGGGAGGACACCAACCCACCTACCTACCCTCCTCTCCCTTCCCTCTCCCCCTCCCCAGATGTCTCTGGAGACCTTCAGGGCCAGAAG
>CAUYUJ010017212.1:27360-47642 GCA_963575745.1 Prorocentrum cordatum
AGGAGGAGCAGGAGGAGCAGGAGGAGCTGGAGGAGCAGGAGGAGGAAGGAGGAGGAGGAGGAGCAGGAGGAGGAGGGCCAGGGGCACGTTTTGGCAGCCCCCGGCTCCTGGGGACACCGGCGGGCATCCCGACCCGACAGAAAGCCAGGCCGCGCGTGAGGTGGGCTTGGCCTCTGCGAGCAGCGGCACCGTGCCGCCGCCGAGGGCGCTGCGGGCCGCAGCGGCGGCGCTTGCTCGGGCCCCGCCAGCCTCGCCGGGCCCCTGGGCCCAATGGAGAATCCCAAATCGACGAGTCCTCCACCCTGGAGGGCCCAAGCACGAAGACTAAAATCAGGAGAGGAAAAAGCACACAGACACAATTAATCCTCGATTCCCCAGAGAATATGTGAAAATATGGGAAGCGGGGGGGGGACAGGAACCCAGAAAATACGGGACACTATGGGGAATAGTTTTATTTGTGTGTATTTATTTGTGTGTCCTGGGGCCCCTTCATAAAAGCGTACCCTTCCAAGGCTAAGGCTGTCCTTAGGCCTCGTGCCAGCTGTAGCAGAAGCGGCACAAGCTTAAGTCGGGCGTGTCCCTCTCCAGACTGAAAAGCCAGAATGGTCGAATAATAGTGTGGTGCCGATTTTTCGTGCCCTTTTGACAATTTCTGTTTTTTTGACTACTTTTTTTTTCTTCCCAAAATGTGCATGTCGGAAGACATGCCCGACCTAACTCTAGGCCTCCCCGATGGGGTCCGAATAGATGGGGTCGTAGGATCTCGCCGCATCGCCGATGCATCGACGATCTCCTCTATTTCGGCTTCCGTGGCCCGTGATCGGGCCTCGGGACCAGCAAAACCACCCCTGGGGACGGGGTCGAGACCTCTGCGGACTACACGTAAGTAAAGAACCGAACTTGACACACCGATGCTTTTTTCCGGTCCCGCACTGAGATTCGCACACGAAAACGAAATATGGTGTATACGGCATCCTGGTGTATACATTTTTTGTTGTTTCCACGGGAAAACGGGGAAATAAGTATACACCACACCACCCCGACGTCGTCACCGCCCCTCAAAGTCCTGGGACTGAGAAACCGCCCGCCACTGGTAATGTATGTGCTCCAGTTTCCGAGCAAGAGTGACCTTTCGCCGGAGCGACCTCTGGTGCCGGCCCAGCGGGGCCTCCCGGATCGCCGAACGCGATGCGGCACGAGTGTCCTGCGCGCTCGTGTCGGGCCCCCCCTGCGGCCCCCCCCAAAAAGCCGCGCACCAAAAGGTCACTCCTGCCCAGGGGCGCTCTTGCGTGCAGCAGTCCACCTCCCAGGGTCTGTTTCTTTGGTCCGTCCCGGCGTTCCCTGATTTCGGCTTCTCCGTGGCCCGTGGTCGGGCCTCCGGACGATCCAAACCGGCCCTGGGACGAAAAACTACCCATGGGGAAGGTCGGCGGCGAGCGCGGGGGCGAAGTCGTCGGTGGAGGCTCAGAGAACTTCTCAGGATGCCCGGGGGCTTCCGAGCCTTCTGAGAAGGCCCGGCCCTTCTCGCTCCCCCCCCTCGCTCGCCGCCGAAAGGGGTCGGGACCTCTGGCGTCAAGTTGGGCATGTCCCTCTACAGGGGGAGATTTTTCATTTTTGAAAATAATGAAAAGTAGCTTCGGGAAGATTTTGTTCGACTATCGTCTTTGACCTTTCTTTTTTTTTTGGGGGGGGGGAATTGTTTTTGTTTAAGCAAAAATCCGCTTGTGGTAGGACACGCCCGACCGGGCTCTGGGGCCGCGGATTGAAAAAGCAGGGCGGAGGGTGTCCGTATCAGGAGGCATGCCAGGGTGGTCCCCCAGGGGCGCGCCGCGCTCTCGAGGTCGGGACGGTCGAGAGGCCTCCCTGGGCGGCGCGCGTGGATGCCAACCAGGGCTATACACACATATATATATATATACATATATATATATTTATGTATGTATTTGTAAATGTTATTATCTATCTATTTATTAATTTATGTATTTCTTTATTTTTTTATTTATTTATTTACTTATTTGTTTATTTGTTTATATATTTATGTTTTATATATATAATTGTTTATGCATATTAATTAATAAGTATTGATGTATTTATGTATTTATTTGTTTATCTATTTACGCACATCTGTATACACATACGCCTGCCCCCTGGTGGGGGCCGTCGCCGTGCGCAGCCCAAGGCCTTGTAGAGGAGGGGCGGCCCGACGTGTCCTGCGCGCTGGGGCGCCGCCAACCCCTCCGGGGAAGTGCCCGCCGCTGGGCCGGCGGCGGCGGTACCGCTGTCGCTGGCACCCTCGGCCTGCCTGCCAGTCCGTCCCAGAGGCTGTTTTTCTTTCCACCTCCTCCACCTCCTCCTCCTCCTCCTCCTGCTCCTGCTCCTCCTCCTGCTCCTGCTCCTCCTCCTCCTCCTCCTCCTGCTCCTCCTCCTCCTCCCCTCCTCCTCCTCCTCCCCTCCTCCCTCCTCCTCCTCCTCCTCCGCCTCCTCCTGCTCCTCCTCCTCCTCCTCCTCTTCCTCCTCCTCCTCCTCCTCCTCCTCCTCCTCCTCCTCCTCCCTCCCCCCGCCGCAGCGCCCCATCCACAATCTGGCAAGCTTGCTTGCATGGGGGGAGGGGTGGGGGCGCGGCGAGGCCCGAAACGAAGTCTGGACTTCACGCAAGTCGGGACTCGCTTGCACGCCTTTTCGGCCCAGCGTTGTCCGAAAATGATGCGAGGGGGCGAGGGGGGTGGCGAAGTGCCATGCAGTTGAACTTGCTAGAATCTGAAGAAGAACGCGCTCCCACTGGAGTTCCGAGTCTCCGAGAGTCGGACGCGCGCGACGGCGCCACCGGCAGCGCGTCGCAGGCGGGGCTGATCGTCTCGGGGGGTTGTGCTACCGTCTGCAGTGCATGTAAGCAGCCGTGATCCAGGGCGTGGCGGAGGCACGGTTGTCGCGCAGGATGTCCCACGTGGGAGATTTTTCAGCAGATGCGAGCGCTTGGCACATGGCGCGAGATGGTTGCAGGCCCCCAAACGGTGCGGTATCCACGTCGTGTGGTGGGAAGTCAGTCGAGATTCGGAGTGGCCGCACGGTGTTGGGACTCGGGTCCTTCTCCGAGGAGTATCGGGCGATTGGGGCCTTCGAGGTCCTAGAACCGTGCGGCGACGGACCGCGCGGCGAGGTCGTTGGGGATTCCGAGGTCCCCGCAAGGTGTGTAACACACACCGTCTTGGGACCCCAAAGATTGGTAGAGCGAAAGATTGCGCCCATTCCCTTTCTCTGCTCAAGAGGGGCGTGTCCGATCTGGAGAGGACGGGCACCTCGCCGCCCCAAGGGCAAATCTTGCCAAGAGCTTACTGTCGACCTCTTATTTCCACACGGCATTCTCGCTCCATTGCCCAACGTGTGGCTCCAGAATCGACCTCTCACGTGGATGGCGACACCAAGCACACACGGATGATGGTGCTGGCTTGCGCAAGGCCGCCTTTGTGGCTTCACCTCCGTCACAGCGTTCCGCGTGATTTGAAGCCTCAAGAGAGAGGGGCGAGAAGTCACAGCCATTCTGGCTCCAGCTCATATGCAATCCCAGGTTCTCCTTGTTTCGTTTGCATCTGGTCACCGCTTCGAGGAGGCCCAACAGCGACTGGACGAAAGTCTTGAGACAGCAGAGATTGATGCTCACTGGCGCTGGAATAGTTCCTCGTTCAAATCTGGTCCTCACGGCAAATGGCACCGCCGACATTCGAACGTCAATTTCCGACGTGGTGGCGCTTGGAAGCCTTACATCATACTGCAAGCTATGATGCGTGTGCGTGAGGGTGATTGGGTCATCTACCACGACAGCTCCCAGTATTTCCCAGCCGGCTTCTCCTCGTCGGTCAGGCCTTTGTTAGCATGGCTCGAGTCGCAGCGTCACACCAACCAGTGCGAGTGTATCGCAGCTGTGCGATTGAGACAGCAGGTTCAGCACGAGTGGCTGCAGAAGTGTTCACCGACGTGGGCGCCATACGGATTGAACCCCGGTCCAGAGCCGCCGATGAGCACCTTGTGCAGCATGCTGCATCGAATCGGTGCGTGCGGTCTGTCTGATGGTGCCGACTCTGGGCAGCGAGACGAGGAATGCTGCACCCGCATCGCCGAGGCGCCGATGCTCCAGAACTCTTGGTCCATCTGGAGAAAGGGGCCCGCGGGCCTTCAGTTTGTCCGCGAGTGGCTGCGGCACGCAGAGGACCCCGAGGTGCTGCCGCACCTGCCGTTCGGGGAGCAGACGCTGGAGGAGCTGCTGCTGTACAAGCTGCACGCGCGGCTCGGGCTGCGCGCTCTGTGGGCGCCGTCCCTGTACGCGCAGCACTGGAGCGAGGAGCACGACCTGGCACACTTTGGTCCCCTCGCGTTCGGCCGGAACGACGGCACCCCGTTCAAGTCGGCGGCCACAAAGGGTGTGGTTACGCCAGGGCGTGGTTTGTGATATGCGTCGTCGGGGTTCGAGGTGGCAACACGTTGCCTTCGTCGGGCCGCCTCGGGTCGCGGCGGAGGAACCTGTCGAGGTCTTCGCCCGCCCCCCAGGGTGCGTGTTGCAAACCACACCCTTTGCAAATCACATCCTTCGGAGTTGCCGTTCAAGCACCTCAACAGCTTCCTGCGGCTGCTGAGCAGGCCTGCGACCTCTTGCGAACCTTGCCCCATGCGGGTCCAGTCGACGCTGGGGTATCGGACACCCCCGCTGGGGTTCATTTGGCTGTAGACATCCTTCAACTGCTGAGCCCCAGTCGCTTTTTTTGGATTAGGTGGCTTCACTGCTGGCCCTAGGTGGCTTCACTGAGGGCCGCGTCCTTGCATTAGGGATGATAATTGTGGGGGGTTTGGCCTGGTACATCTGCAGAAGAGACCCCCTATCCCCAACCTTTTCGGCCCTCCCGACTTAGGTCTCCTCCCGACCAGGTCAGGAGTCCTTGCTTGGTTCATCAACAGGGGTAGCGCGCTCACGTGTGTCTGCCCAGCAGGCAGGCCGCCACCGGCGAGGCACAGCTCTGGCTGCTCAGCCTGCGCCGCGGGGCGCCGCAGGACCCGGCAGACGCCGCCCTGGAGGCCGCCTCGGGCGCGCCCCGGCTGGCCTGGGAGGCGAGCCGGGTGCCGCCGCGCCTGTGGCGGCGCTCGCTCTGCCTGCCTCCGGAGGTCGGACGACGACGACGACGAGGACGACGACGACGAGGACGACGACGAAGACGACGACCACGACGACGGCGACCACGACGACGACGACGACGACTACGACGACGACGGCGGACGACGAAGACGACGAGGACGACGACGACGAGGACGTCGACGACGACGACGTCGACGTCGACGAGGACGACGTCGACGAAGACTACTACCACGACGACGACGACGATGACGACGACGACGACGGAGACGACGACGACGAGCGGGGAGGAGATGCCGAGCGGGAACTTTTGGATAACGTCTCGCGTCGCCAGTCCTGACCCACCGCGCCTCGGCGAGACACGCTATCCGCATCCCCGTCCCGAGGTGTCAACGCCCCGAGCTCTCCCGAGCCTCCCGCCCCGCGGAGCGGAGCGGCGCGCTGTCCGCTCGCAGGGCATGGCGTGCCGCTGGGGCCGCCGCGGCGGCACGCGAAGCAAGAGTCCCCGACCGTGTAATTACGCCGCCCCTGGGCCCAGGATGGCCCAGGCCTGGGGCGATGTGTACGTGCATCGCAGGCCCAGAGATTGACGCCAACACCAATATCGGCGGTGTGCATCCACCGAGGGAGGAAGGTCCCGATCTCAGTAATGGTGGTAATGTTCTGGCTTCCAAGGTGGCCGAAATATTGCCACCAACACCGAAATCGTGTGGAGGCAACCCCCTGTGTTGGTGTTGGTGCCCATTTCTAGGCCTCCAAGTGTAGACCTCGCTGCCCCAACAGGGGCGTCCGCCGCTGGCGGCCTCCGTCACGGACTCCCAGCTCTTCCTGGCGCGGCGGCGCGGCGGCTTCAGCGATCGGGTGCCGTGGGGGCCGGCGTACCGGGCGCCCGTCGCCTGGGCGGGGCCGCCGGTCTACGCGGAGCGGCCTGCAGACCCGGGCGCGCGGGCAGGCCGGCGCGCCCTGCGCCAGCTCGCTCGCGACAGCACCGACGCCGTGGGGGAGCAGGCCCTGTACGGGGGCGGCCTGTCCGAGGCACACGTGGCCGGCGCATGGCGCAGCGACAGGGTCCCGCCGTGGGCGGCTGGCGTGATCCTGTACGTCGGGCTCATCTCGAAGAAAAGAGAGAGCGGCATCAAACATAAAGCTTTGGCGCTCCGCGCGGATTTCTTGGATCCGCGCTGGGCCCCCCGCGGCGCCTCCAGCGCCGCCTCTGGCGCGCTCCGATCCCAGAACTCCGCGCGGAGCAGCACAAGTTTATGTTCGTGCCGTTTTTTTCTGCTTCCGTCATCAACGACGGCGCCGTGCCCTGGCCCGACAACGCGGGCCTCTGCGCCGCTGGCGGTGGCAACATTGGGGGGCCACATGCGAACCCTCCCCCCACCCCCCACGATCTCTGAGGGGGAGGGGGGGGGGTCGCTTCGCTCGAGAGCTCCCGAACGAAGTGCACCCCACCCTCCCCCTCAGAAATCGTCGGGGGTAGGGGTAGGGCTCGCATGTGGCCCCCTAAAACATCAGCTTCCCCTTCTTCCACCGCCTGTGCATCGACGGCACGGGCCGGACGGGCCCGAGCTGCGGCGCCGTGTGGCCGAACCAGCGGGCCGCGCTGGTGCTGACGGTGCCCCTCCCGGAGGGCGCTGGCTGCTCAGGTTGCCTCGCGCCGTGAACCAAAATCGCGACGGGAGGCTTTTCGCTACTCTCGGCCTCCAGGGGCTCTCGCCGGGCCTCGGGTCTGCCAGAACACGGCTCAGGAGGAAGAACCTCAAGCAGTGGCGAAGCGTCCCGGCTGGCCTATAGCCCCACCAAACCATGGTCTTAGAACCTTTTGTGGTTCCCACGGAATGTTCTCAGAACATTTCTGGCTGGACTGTCTTGTTTTAACACATCGGGTTTATGTTCTAAGAACATTGTTTTTGTTCTTAGAACAGTTTTGGATTCTACGACCATGTCGTGGTATGACTCTAGGAATGCCGGGACGGCCGGTTCCTGCTCAAGAACTGGTTTCCGGGAAGGGGTCCAGGCTCCTGGGGGTCACGGCACGAACAAAATCACGACGTCGGGGGTCTGTCAGAGCCCCGAATCATCAGGGGTAACTCGGGTCAGGGCTAACTCGGGTTCGTTTTTCGGGAATCCGAACCCGACTTACCCCGGACCCGAGTTACCCCGGATAACTCGGGCGTCCAGAGCCCCGAATCATCAGGGGTAACTCGGGTCAGGGCTAACTCGGGTTCCTCTTTCGGGAATCCAAACCCGACTTACCCCGGACCCGAGTTACCCCAGATAACTCGGGCGCCCAAGTCTGGGCATGCACCCGGCACCGAGCCTGGTCGGGCCCATCCTGGGCCCGGGATGGGCCTGGCCAGTGTCGGTGCCAGGCGTATACCCAGAGATCCCATGCCTCGATCTGTGTTTCCCATCCGGCCGGGCTCCTGTCCAAAGTGTACCTTTTCCTGCACATCATCTTCAGCACCGCCTGATCCCAGGGCTTCGCCCTCTCCCGCCCGCGTGAGGCCCCGCCTTCTTCCGCCCTTCCTCTGCTAATCAAAGCTGTGCGCGTCCCGCTCAGCTTTCAGCGGAAGAGGTTCGCTCTCGCCCCGCAGATCAAACAACAATTTCCCATCCGGGGTCCCAGGAGGTCCCGGCTGCTTCTCATCCTGAGTTGTGCTTGAAGGTCCCTCGGCCCCGGCGAGGCGTTCTGGAGGACGAACAGCGGCGAAGCATCGGCACCCTGTTTTTTGGTCAGTGCGCTGCAGGGTTTCTCGCGGATCGAGCCTGTCTGGGTACAGCCAGCGCCCTCCTGCCGTCGCTGGCCCCAGGAACGGGACGCGGCCGGGCTGGCGGGAGGCCCGGTGGGCGCTGTGCAGGCCCAGCGACGCCAGGCGCTTCGGGCCACTGCTGCAGGCGCTCCTCCTGCCCGGCAGGGCCCGGCACGCCTCGTCCGAGTGGCGCGCCGGCGGTGCCGACGCGCCCGGTCCTCTCCTCCAAGACGGTCGGGGCGAGGGGGCAGGAGGTGGAGGTGGTGCGGGTGGTTGGTGGGTCAGAGGAGGAGGAGGAGGAGGAGGAGGAGGAGGAGGAGGAGGAGGAGGAGGAGGAGGAGGAGGAGGAGGAGGAGGAGGAGGAGGAAGAGGTACCCATACTGCTACCCTTCCCTCGTTTTCGCCTTTTGGGGCCTCCTGGGAGGCCCTCGTCGCCACGGCTGGATTCGCTTTCAAATCCTGGTCAGAACGCACCTTGGGAGATGTCCATGGAATATAGCGGTATCGGCATCTACTTACCTCCCCAGCGGGAGGAGGCAACAGGACGAGAAGACGATCGGGGCGAGCGGGCACGAGTCAGGGAAGAACAAACGGCATGAACGTCTGTTTTCGATGGTCCGCGCGGATTTCTCGGATCTGTTCTGAACCACCCCTGGCGGCGCTTCCAGCGCCACCCCTGGACGCTTTCCGCGCGCCGGGAGGGTGGCCCAGCGTAGATCCAAGAAATCCGCGCGGACCGTCGATGGTCTATGTTTGCGCAGCTTCTCTTCTTCTAAGGAGCTGGAGATGCTGCGGGGTGGTGGTGGGAGGAGGCAACATGATTAGAAGGCAACCATCACTGATTTCCCTAACATGCCGTGTGCATGATTTTGGCACATTGGGGGTGCCCTGGGGAGGCTCCGTGTAGAGGCTTGCGGGGAGGCGACTTGGGACGGGTGGGCGCATTGCAGCATCGTTGATGCATCTCTGGTTTCCTCTGGTCCCTTGTTCCCTTCCTCCCTCCTCGCCGTTTTCCTCCTCCCCATCTCCCTCCCTGCTCCACCTTCCTCCCAACGTGGCATGCCCCACTCTGGCCCCGACGGAACAAAACAGCCTCCCCCTCCCCCATCCTCCTGGTCCTCCTCCACCCTCGTCGTCGTCGTCGCCGTCCTGCTACTTCACCCTCCTTCCTCCTCCCTCCTCCTCCTCCTTCCTCCCTCCTCCCTCCTTCCTCCTCTTTCCTCCCTCCTCCCCCTCCTGTGCAGGCCACGCTGGCGGACGGCGCGGATCAGCTGGAGAGGACACCCACCCGGGCGGGGGGGCGGCTCAGATCAGTTGGCCAAGGAGGGCGGAGGGGGGACGGGGGGTGGCTCAGAGGAGTTGGAGGAGGGCGGAGGAAGGATGAAGGAGAAGGAGGAGGAGGAGTCTCTCCTCCCCGCACACCGCCTTGCTGGCGCATACTCTGAGCCCTTGGGGGGTCCTCTTCTTTTCCTGCTCTTTTTGCCCGTCCCGTTCGGCTGCGCCAGCCAGGTCAAACTTGTTTTTCGCTCCGCTAAGTCGGCTCTCTCTTTCTTTATACATTCAGTAGCGCTCCAGGCTTCTGTCCTAATTTTGCGCAGCATCATAATGATGATGATGATGATGATGATGATGATGATGATGATGATGATGATGATGATGATGATGATGATGATGATGATGATGCTGATGCTGATGCTGATACTGACGATTGATGATGATGATGATGATGATGATGATGATGATGATGATGATGATGATTATGATGATGATGGTGATGATTACGATGATGATGGTGATGATGATGATGATGAGGAGGAGGAGGAGGAGGAGAACGAGGTGGAGTGGAGATGGATAGGGAAGGAAAACGGTGAGCAGGGGACGATGATGGTGGCGGTGGTGATGACATTGACCATGATGCTGTTTCTTCCGATAATGCCAATGCCAATGCTGCTGCTGTTGACTATGGTTGTGATGATCGTGGTGATGGTGCAGACGACGACGATGATGACGATGATGCTGCTGCTGATGATGATGCTGATGCTGATGCTGCTGATGATGATGCTGATTGTGATGGTGATGATGAGAATGATGAGGATGATGCTGACGATGATGCTGCTGATGATAATGTTGATGATGCTGCTGCTGATGATGCTAATGATGATGATGTTGATGATGACGATGATGATGACGATGATGACGATGATGATGATGATGCTGATGGTGATGGTGATGGTGATGGTGATGGTGATGGTGGTGATGGCGACGATGATGATGGTGATGATTACGATGGTGATGACTATGATGATGTTGATGCTGATGTTGATGCTGCTGATGATGCTGCTGATGATGCTGATCATGATGCTGATGATGCTGATGCTCATGCTGATGCTGCTGATGATGCTGGGTGATGATGATGACGATGCTGATGCTGATGATGATGCTGTTGCTGCTGCTGATGACGATGCATACGATGATGATGACGACGGTGGCGATGACGCGTTGTCGACGACGACAATGCTGATGAAAACCACACCGATGATACGATGGTGCGATGATGATGGCGATGCTGGTCCCGATAGCGATGGCGATAATGGTGAGGTTGATGGTAATGGTGATGCATGGCTTTGTTTGTCTTTGACGGCTCCTGGGGGTTTGACGGGCTTTTGAGCGCTTAAGGGGTGGATGAGGATGAGGAGGAGGAGGTGGAGGAGGGGTATGGGGGGACGAGGGAGGATGACGGGGAAGAGGCCGATGACGGAGACTTTTTTGTAAACAGCGAATGCTGTGAGGTATCCTCATTCTTCGGAGGACCCCTCCTGCGTACCCGGCATCCGAATTCGAATTTATGTGTGCATTCGTGTCTGCGTGTGTGCGGGCGTGTGTGTGTGTGTGTGTGTGTGTGTGTGTGTCGCGCGCGCGCGCGCGTGTGTGTGTGTGTGTGTGTGTGTGTGTGTGTGCGTGTGTGGTTGTGTGTGGTTGTGTGTGTGTGTGTGTGTGTGTGTGTGCGTGCGTCTATCTGCCGGAGAGTCGACCTCGGCCCAGCCGCCGACGCAAAAAGTGTGTGCGTGCGTGCGTACTGGCGTGCGTGCGTGCGTGTGTATGTACGTATACATATAACCGGGGACCGGGTCTGGTGGGCCCCGGGCCGGCCCCCCGACCACAAATGTTGGGATTGGGAGCCAGGGCGTTTTTTGGAGCGCCCAGATCGTTCCAAGACAGGTCAAGAGGGGCTCAAGATAGCCCCAAGATGGCACACGAGGGCCCCCAACCGCCGAACGGTCGCTCCAAGACGCCCACGATGGCCCCAAGATGGCCACAGCGGCCGCCCAAGACGGCCCAAGAGGACTCCAAGAGCACCCCCAAAAGGGCTCCAAGATGCCCAAATCGTCCTATTCCCTTCGGGAAACGTGCATTTTTAGCATATACGGTTTTTCGGCCCTCACCGCGTTGAAGACGGCCCAAGAACACCCAATATTGCCCCAAGACAGCCCAAGAGGCCCCCAAGAGGGCCCCAAGACGGTCCAGGAGTCCCAAGATGGCCCAAGAGGCGCCCGAAACAGCCCAAGAGCGCCTGAAGACGGCCACAAGAGGGGCCCACGGGTGCGCTTTCCATCCGGCCCTCTCGGACTTCAGAAACAGTTCCACGAGGCTTCTCAAAACGGTCCCCTGGGGCGCAATTCAGCAGCGTGCCAGAGAGCCCCAAGAAGGGCCCAAGAGGGGGAACCCGAACTCACACATCGACCCTGCCCCCCGAAGACGGCCTCCCTGACCGCCAGCAGGGCCCCGAGAGATTTCCAAGATGCACCCCAGGAGCACCCGAGGGGCCCCCCCAACACCACCCAGAAGCATCTGGAGGCCCCCGTGCAGGCTCCAAACTCGACAAAAGACTTCCGAAATGCCTCCCACGAGACACCACACAATTGTCAAAGAGGCCTCCAGCTTACGACCAAGCGCGGCGGCAGGTTAGGCCAGATGCCAGTGGACATACACACGCATCTATATATACACATATACATAAACAGTGTGTATATATATATGTGCACATACATATCTAGATGCATATGTACTTTCTGCGGGGGTCGCGATATGGATTGGTTGTAGGTATGGGGTGAGCATCAGGCAACAACTTTTGACAGTACTGGCCTTTGCATTTGACACTTGGTCATTCGCAATGTATGATGTGAGTTCCGTGGGCGCGGCTAGAAACGAAGCGCGCGCGAAGCGCGCGTGGTTCTAGTGTGTGTGTGTGTGTGTGTGTGTGTGTGTGTGTGTGCGTGTTTACTTTTTATTTCATGTTTACCTTTATGGCTTTTTTTGATAATCTGGGACCCTGCGTCCCCCCCCCCTGAACGGGAACCTCGGATTCCTAGCTCAGGGGGCCCCCTGGACGCCCTTGCAGGAGGTTCCCCGGGCTTTCGGGAGCTTCTGGGGGCCCTTGCTGGGCCCGGGCAGCGGGCCCAAGTTCGTTAGGAGGGCGGCCGAACAGCCCCCCGAGGGCCCCAACAGGGCCCAAACGCCCACCAGACGCCCGAAGACGACCCAAAGAACACCCCCAAGAAGCTTTCGAAATGCAGGAAACAGTGATTTCCAATGGTTTTTTACCATGATTTTGGGGATGCTCTGTTCTTCTATCTTCAGGCGTCCGAGACCGCCAAAGAGTCCCGACAATCATGTTAAAACTACCCGCAAGGGTTTCCAGGCAGTCCAAGAGACCCGCAAAACGGCCCAACAGGGCTCCAAGATGGACCGAAGAGAGCCCAACGACGGCCCAAAATGGCCCCAAGCTGCCCCCCGAAGCATTCCAAAGCGTGACCCGGTTGTTCAAGGAGACCGCAATTGGAAGCAGGGGTGTCCGAGGAAGCCCCCAGAGGCCCCCAGAAGGCGCCCAGGAGGCCTCCAGAAGGCCCAAGAAGTAGTGTAAAACTTTCGTGATGCCCCCAAGAGGCTCTCCAAAGAGGAGCCTCCGAAAAAAGAGCAGAGGAGGATGGGGAAGAATTCGCAGGGGAGGGCGAGAATGAGGAAGAGGAAGAGGAAACATGAGGGACGGATAACGAATGGCATCGTTATGACGACGATGTCAGACAAGGCAACGAGGAGTTATCGCTACTATGTCTGCTTTACCTTCCTGCCCGTCCGCCTCGACTTCCGCCTGCACGCCAAACTTCAATGACCACTGTGCATGGCGCTAAGCGCCACTGCAGTTCTTGTATGGATATATGTCTGTATGTCTGCCTGCCTGCCTGCCTGCCTGCCTGCCTGTCTGTCTGTCTGTCTGTCTGTCTGTCTGTCTGTCTGTACGTATGCACGCATGGATGCATGCATGCATGCATGCACGCACGCACGCATGTATGTACGTATGCATGTATGCCTATATGCATGTATTTATGCATGCATGCATGCATGTGTGTATGTATGTATGTATGTATGTATGTATGTATGTATGTATGTATGTATGTATGTATGTATGTATGTGTATGTATGTATGTACGTGTATGCATGTATGTATGTACGCATGTATGCATACACATACATATATACACAAACTCGCCACTGTGTCTCTGGGCACGGAGTGGTCATGTCCTCAGGTCCTTTGCCTAACCCTTGTAGCCTCAGACTTCAATCCTGAGGAGTCTTCAGTCCAACATTTCGAAATCTAAAGGGGCGAATAAGCAGGGTAGAGCGAGACTGAGGAAGAGGAAGAGGAAACATGAGTGACGGATAACGACGACCATTATTGCAACGACACTGTTGGACAAGGCGAAGACGAGTGATCGCTGAATTCTCAGTTCTGCCTTCTTGCTCTCCTGCTTGCATGCCAAGACCGCACGGGCCAACATCAAATTGCATGGCGCGAAGCGCCATTGCAGTCTGTGTCCATGTATATATAGATACATATCTGCGCGCGCGCGCGCGCGCGTGTGTGTGTGTGTGTGTGTGTGTGTGTGTTCGCGTGCGCGTGCGCGTGCGCGTGTGTGTGTGTGTGTGTGTGTGTGTGTGTATGTGTGTGTGTGTGTGTGTCTGTGTGTGTGTGTATGTGTGTGTGTGCGTGTGTGTGTGTGTGTGCGTGTGTGTGTGTGTGTGTGTGTGTGTGTGAGTGTGTGTGTGTGTGTGTGTGTGTGTGTGTGTGTGTGTGTGTGCGCGTATGTTTGTGTGCGTGTGTGCGTGCGTGTGTCTGGTCTCACTTATCACATACCAAACCGAACGCACTATTCGACGACATTACTTAGGTGATGTCCTGGTGCACAGGCGTCAGTCCACAATCATGGCACCTCTTGTTGAAGGGAAATGTTAGGTTGGCAATATTTTGATTTCAGAGCGCAAGCCGTCCCCAGCCCCTTTTGGCTCAAACCATTTGAGCGGGTTACCGCATTGAGCACATCACCTGCTCGTCCTACGCTCTCCTGCTGAAGGCTACGCCGATCTCACACAGACAAGACGGGTGCGTAGGCATGGAGGGCTCCCAGGTGCAGCTTCCGCCTCAGTGCGCACGGGACGACAAGCTTCTTGCGGAATGGACGTTCATACGATATTTGGTGGTCGGGGCGTTCATGACCTATCGCTTCTGGAGCTTGTCACTGAGAGCCGAGGCAGAGTACAGAAAAGGAGCAGTTGTCGAGCAAGGCGATTTGCAGACCGTGTTCGCGGGCTGCCATCCTTTCGAATTGCATCCCAACATTAGCACGAAACTTGCAACGGCAATCTGGATCCCAACCAAGTTATTTTGGGCAGGGTGTTTGTTCGTCCAGTCAGAGGGGGTAGGGCTTGCAGTGTACTTTGGTGTCTCTGCGCTGATGGACAACTGCACTATATTCTTGATCCACGTCTCCTTTTTCTGCAAATGCGTCACATCGGTGGCAGTATACACAATGTCGTTGGCGAGTTTTCTGCCGACTGCAGCCTTCGCGAAGTGTTTCCAGCACCGGTGTTATGAAGGGAAACCGTGGAACCCGATGCGTGCTGAGCGTTGGTACAAAAGCAAGCTGTTCTTTGTTGCGGCCATTGTCCTCATCACGCTGCTGTTCTTCATATTGCGGTTGAAGGTGATCGAAACAATTCGATGGGACGCAATCGTGAACGATTTACTTAATCATTTAGGGGCCATTAAGGTGCCATTGGCTATAACTGTCCCTCCTTTGATCGATTTGGTTCAGTCGTTCATGCTTGTAATTGTCGCCAGGTCGCAAGTGCACACAAGTGAGGCATTCTTATCAAGGGATTCAGACATGCCGAGTTTAACTTCAAATAGAATTATTGCTGTTCGTAGTGTAGGTCCTCGCGAAGAGCAACAGAGCGACACGAGGTCGACCCACAGTGCGTCGTTATGAACGAGCGCTTCCAGCTCTTTCGTCCCATCCTTTCTCCATTTCATTCTCCTTCTCCTCTTGCTTGCATGTCTTGTTGCTCTTTGTACACGTCAACTGGCAACCCAGTGCCGCACAGAATACGGTAAGCCTCCTTACCGCCACCTGCATCAAGGACCGACGAGCATCGGGATAAAATAGTTGCGGCCGAATTTGATTGACGCTTCCCAGTGGTTGAGGCGCATACGTAGTTCCACGGGCAAAAATCGAGGATACACCAGTTCACGCTTGCGTCATGCTCCAATATCAACTCTCGGCGACGATGAGCTCAACAGTCTTGTGGCCGTCTGGAATGGTCTCGGAGCCGTTTCGGGCCCGTCTCGGATCGATCTTTTGTTTCTTGGGGGGGGCATCAAAATATTGTCTTGGGCAGTTTCGAAGACATGGGCAAACCAGGTGTCAAAGACGTCGCGTTTGGTGAGAGCGGTGCAGCACGCGTCACACATGCAGCGGAATCCGCCCCCACGTGACCTTCGTCGACGCAGAAGGACGGTTTCGACTGCGCGGACATTCGCGCGCAAGCTGCCCGCGTAAGGACGCGCGTGAACGCCGTCTGCTCCAAGCGGTGTGCCACGCTGGCGGCCCGCGTAAGCCACCGCGTCGGTCGCCCTGTCATCTCGGGCAAGGCCCTCCTCCTCCTCCTCATCCTCCTCCTCCTCCTGCTCCCCCTACTCCCGCCCGCCCTCCCCCCCTCCTCCTCCTCCTCCTCCTCCTCCTCCTCCTCCTCCTCCTCCTCCTTCGTCGACGCAGGCATCCAAACTACAAGACGGGTCGAGACCATCTCGGGCCCGCCTTGGGCCGCCCGGCGGCCGTCCTTCGGGACGCGCCTCCTGGCGCCTCTCGTTCTGCTCCTCCCTGGGCTCGTGGGAGGCTGCATGGTGCCTGCTGGGGCGGCACACGTCGGAGGGAGGAGACCCGAAAAACAAACGTGCATACGCACTGTTTCTCGGAGCTCAGGGCGGACTTCTCGTGTCGGCGCTGGGCCCCACTGGTGGCGCCGGATACTCCCCGGGGCTATGACGAGGGCTATGACGAGGCTAAATCCGTTCCAGAGCGTCCCTGGAACGCTCTCAGAGCGTTCTGGAACGTTCCGAGATGGCCGCGGCGCACGAGACATCCTCCAGAGTTGCTGGCTCTCAGAGCTTCCCGATGCACATACCCCACGCGATTCTGTCCTCGCCCTGGCCTCGTCTCGGTCCGGCGCCGCTCGAAGATGTCCACGCGGACCTCCGAGAGACTCTGTGCTCCTGCGGCAGCTGTTTCTTGTCCCCCGGCGCCACCGCCCTCGCGGGCCTCCGCCCGCGCGGGCCGCCGCCCGCGGCCGCCGCCCGCGGCCGCCTGCTACAGCTTTGCGCCCCGCGCCTGCTGCACCGCCCCGGGCCTGCGCCTCGCGGCCCTGCGCGGCCACCGCGCAGCACAGCCTGGAACATGTCCCTATCCCTGTGCTGGGCACCTCCCCATCACGATGCCAATCTCAGGGATTCCCCTATGTTTTGAGGGCGAAAATCCCTAAGATTGTCATCGCCTCTTGGCGTGTCGATCTGAGGGATTAGGGATACGTTCGAGGCTGGTAGACCGTGCAGCACAGCCGGAGCGAGGTGCGCCGCGGGCGAGCAGCTCCTCTGCGAGAGCAGTGCCGCGCGCTCGTGCCGCTCCTTCTGCCCCTCGATGGGGGGGCGGCGCCGCCGCCGCCGCCGCCGCCCGCGGGGTGCCTCCGGGGAGGAGCTCCGCGCTCCTCCTCCCCTGGCTGGAGGGTGCCCTGGGCGACTGGCTCCGTCAACCCGCACGGTAGGGAGGGGGCAACCTTCCCCAGGGGCCACCCTGGCACCCTCGCCTCCTCGGCCCAGCCTTGGCCGCCTTCGCTGGCCGTGCCCCGCCCGCAGGGGGCCGACGGGGCCTCCCAAGGGCCCTGCATCCTCACCGCGCATCCTTACTCTCTACGGGTCGGTTCGGGGAGGGCACCCCAGTGTTCTCTGTGTTTGCTGCATGATCTCGTGCATCCTGGGGAGAGTGCCCTGGGATATTCTGTTTGCTTTGGCCGGCGGGGGGGTTCGTGTTCTTGAAGGATGTTCTTCGGTCTTAGGTCCGAATGTAGCTTGCACCACATAGCTTTCACATCCACCGTGCAGTGGCTTGCTTACTGTTTGTCGGCAGCGAGCGAGGCAGGGACGTAAGAAGGAGAAGGCCTTCTCAGAAGGCTCGGAAGTCCCCCGGCCTTCTGATGACAGAGAAAACTTCTCAGGAGGCGCGAGGGCTTCTGAGAAGTTCCGAAGACGGCATCTATACACCACCGTGCCTGGCCAGGGCCATCCTGGGTCTCACTATGGTGTATACGCCCTCCTGGCATCGGCCAGAAGGGCCTGGCGTTGCAACTTTTTCGAGCTGGGCGTCTTCGCTTCTTTTCGGGCCCAGGGACCCTCGCAGATCGATCTTGCTCGAAAAATGACGCATAAAGGTGGGGTCTATGGCTCCGGGAGTGATTTTTTACGATGTTTTTTTTTTTTTTTGCTATGTCGGATCTCAGGGAACATTGACAGGAACATCAAAGCGGGGAGGTCCGCGCGGCGCTGGACCCCCCTCCCGGGCACGCAGAGCGCGCCAGGCCAGGGGACCCCAGCGCCGATCCGAAGAATTTGCGCGGACCTCAGAGTTTGTATGTGTGTGTGTGTGTGTGTGTGTGTCTGTGTGTCGTTGTTTTCTCCCCTAGACTGGGGCCTCCCAGGTCCCAGGCCCGTGCGGTGACGGGCCGCGCGGTGAGGCCGTTGGGGATGCCGAGGTCGCCACGCGGTCCGTCGCCACACGGCTTTGGGGACCCGGGGACGGGCGTACGCCAATTCGGTAGCAAATCATGGGAGTCTCGTCGATTTAGCGTCGACCTAGCGTCGACTCGCAGGAGCGGCGCCGAGCTCGTCTCCCCTCCCGCTGCGCCGCGCGGCTCTTCCCTCGCCCCTCGCCCTCCCGACCCCGCCCCCTTGCCGCTGCTGCTGCTGCTGCTGCTGCTGCTGCTGCTGCTGCTGCTGCTGCTGCTGCTCACCTCGGCCCGCCGCCTGCACGCTTCGTGCCCGCAGGGTTGGACTCCGGGGAGGAGGAGGAGGAGGAGGAGGAGGAGGAGGAGGAGGAGGAGGAGGAGGAGGAGGAGGAGGAGGAGGAGGAGGAGGAGGAGGAGGAGGAGGTATGGGAGGAGGAGGAGGAGGAGGAGGACAGCGGCCCTGGTGGGCGCGCCCGCATGGCGTCGGCGTGCCCACATCGCCCCCAGCTGCGGCCCTGTCCTCCTCCCACTCTTTCTCCCCCTTCCCCTCCGGTTCCTCTCCGCACTTCTCCCTCCTCGACCTCGTCGTCCTCCTCCTCGCCCTCCCTGCTCGTTGCCCTCACTCAGCCTCGCCCCACGCCCTCCCCAGACGTCCGGCGATCCGATTTTTCCAAGACGCGGGCCCCGACCTCTCGACCACTTCCCCGGGACGGGTTTTTCTTCCCGGCTCGTTTTGGGCCGGTCCCGAGGCCCGGCAAGGGCCCCCAGTGGCCGAAAACGATGAAACATGTTCGCCTCGATTTCTCGAGACGCCCGATGCTGTCTGGGTCTGCCTCCTCTCCTTCGCGCCTGCTTCGCTCGCGGCGCCACTGGACTGCGTGCGCTCTCTCTCTCCGCCCAGACGTCGCCCGACCTCCCCGCGCGCTGCCTGGCCCCGCCGCTATTCTTGCTCCATTCTTGCTTCATTCATGCTCTGGGAGATGTGATGGGCATGACTTGAAGGTAAACGGTTCTCCAAAGACACTCGAGTACGCGCTCAGAGCTAGAACTTCTATACCGCCTCCCCTTTGCGCAGCAGACCACGGGCCGAGCACCGCAACTTCCATTCGGGGTTCGGTCCCGATCCGACATGCGCAGACATCGGACGTCTCGAAACAATCGTGACGAAGGTTCTTTCTTTTTCTTTATTAATTTATTCATTTCCATGTCATGTATGATTTTCGGCCTCTGGGGGCCCTTGCCGGGCCTTGGGCCGTCCAACAACGACTCGGACGAAGAGCTGGTCCCAGGGAAGTGGTCGAGGGGTCGGTGGCCCGCGTCTCGGAACAATAGAGACGCCGGATGTCCGGGTGCGGCTCGGCGAACGGCAAATGGAACCAGCGCAACGGGAAGGGATGGTCTGGGAGTGGCGGGCGGGCGGATGTGGGGCGAGCGCCCCCGGCTTGTCACCCGTCCTCCTTCCTCTTTCCGCTTCTTTCCTCGTCCATCCCCTCCCCTTGTTTCCGCTGCCCTGCCCCTGCCTCCCGCTGCTGCAGAGATCCTTGGACGCCTCCAGAGGTACCCAGTGGCACCAAGAGGCTGACACACTGTCAAGAACGTCGGAACATCGAAGCCTCGAAGATCCCTCCTCCTAGGGTCACTGTCTGTTTGTCTGTCGGTCTGTCCGTCCGTCCTTTGTGCGTCCGTTCGTCCGTTAGTGTTTCCGCCTGTCGGTCAGTCTGTCTGTCTGTCAGTCTGCCTGCCTGTCCGCCAGCCTGGCAGACTGTCTGTTTTGAGGCCCGCCCGTCGGCGTGCCTGTCTGCCCGCCTGCTTGCCTTGCCTCGTCGTTTCTTCTCTTGACTGCTCCCTCTTTCCCGCCCTCTCTCTCACCACTCCTCCTTCTCCCTCCCTCCCTCCCTCCCGCCCGCCCGCCCGCCCGCCCGCCCGCCCGCACGCCCGCCCGCCCGCCCCGCCCGCCCCCCGCCAGTCCGCCAGCAGGCCCGCCCTCCATCCCTCCCTCCTTCCCTCCCCCCCTCCCTCCCTACCTCCCTCCCTCCCTCCCTCACCTCCCTTCCTCCCTCCCTACCTCCCTCCTCCTCCCTCCCTCCTCCCTCCCTCCCCTCCCCCTCGTCGCCAGGTGCCGCGCCGTCGCCAGGCCAGGTCAGTCGGTCGTCGCTCCCGCGTGGTGCGCCCCCCGTCGCCAGGTCCCTCGTCGTGCTGGGCAAGAAGATGGCCCCTGAGGGCGCGGGGAGCTCGGCGAGCCTCCTGACGGAGGGGTGGGGCGCACGGGGAGGATGGGAGATGGAGGGAGGGAGGGG
>CAUYUJ010017212.1:55242-175242 GCA_963575745.1 Prorocentrum cordatum
AGTAGCCGTGGTAGTAGTAGTCGTAGTGGCAGTAGTAGTAGTAGTAGTAGTAGTAGTAGTAGTAGTAGTGGTGGTCGTAGTCGTAGTCGTAGTCGTAGTAGTAGTAGTAGTAGTAGTAGTAGTCGTCGTCGTCGTCGTCGTCGTCGCCGTAGTAGAAGTAGTAGCTATAATAGTAGTAGTGGCAGTAGTAGTAGTAGCAGTAGCAGTAGTAGTAGTAGTAGTAGTAGTAGTAGTAGTTTTTGTAGAAGGCGTCGTCGTCGCCGCCGCCGTTGTCGTAGTAGTAATAGTAGGAGTAGTGGTAGTAGTAGTAGTAGTACTACTACTACTACTTGTAGCAGTAGTAGTCGTAGCTGTAATAGTAGTAGTTGTTGCTGTAGTAGTAGTAGTAGTAGTAGTAGTAGCAGTAGTAGTAGTAGTGGTAGTAGTCGTAGTTGTAGCCGTAGTCGTAGAAGTTGTCGTCGTAGTAGTAGTAGTAGTAATCGTAGTTATCGTGGTAGTTTTGGTAGTAGTAGTAGTAGTAGTAGTAGCAGCAGCAGCAGTAGTAGTAGTAGTAGTAGTAGCAGTAGTAGTAGTAGTAGTAGAAGTAGTTGTCGTCGTCGTAATTGTAGTAGTAGTAGTAGTAGTAGTAGTGGTAATAGAAGTGGTAGTGGTAGTAGTCGTAGTAGTAGTAGTCGACGTAGTAGAAATCGTACTTTCAGCAGCAGTAGTAGTAGTAGTAGTAGTAGTAGTCGTAGTTGTAGTAGTAGTAATAAAGTAGTAGTAGTAGTAGTAGTAGTAGTAGTAGTAGTAGTAGTAAGAGTAGTAGTAGTACTAGAAGAAGAAGAAGAAGTAGTAGTAGTAGTAGTAGTAGTATTAGTAGTACTAGAAGAAGAAGTGGTAGTAGTAGTAATAGTTGTTGTAGTGGTAGTGGTAGTGGTAGTAGTAGTAGTAGCAGTAGTAGTAGTAGTAATAGTGCTAGTATCAGTCGTCGTAGTCGTAGTCGTAGTAGTAGTAGTAGTAGTAGTAGTAGTAGTAGTAGTAGTAGTAGCAGTAGTAGTAGTAGTAGTAGTCGTAGTTGTAGATGTATTTGTAGTTGTAGTCGTTGTAGTGATTGTAGTAGTTGTAGTAGTAGTAGTAGTCGTAGTAGTAGTAGTAGTAGTAGTAGTAGTAGTAGTAGTAGTAGTAGTAGTAGTAGTAGTAGTAGTAGTAGTAGCATGGGGAGGAGGAGAAGGAGGTGGAGCAGGAGGAGGAGGGAAGAGGATGAGGATTAGGAGGAGGAGAAGGAGGCGGAGGATGGAAGAGGCGGAGGAAATGAAGGAGGAGGAGGAGGTGGAAAAGGAGGAGGCCGAGGAGAAGGGACGTGCGCCGAGGCCCGGGCGCTTGCGGCCTCGCCCCGAGGTTCCTGCAGCGCGCCTCCTGGCCAAGATCTCGGCCGCGATCCGGGGGCGTGACCTTGGAGCGCTGAACCTCGGCCTGGTGCGCGCCGAGGTTGAGAGGGCATGCGGACTCGAGGCGGTCGCCCCCCTCCTCTTCCTCCTCCTCCTCCGCCGCCTCCTCCTCCTCCTCCTCCTCCCCCTCCTTCTCCTCCCCCTCCTCTCCTCCTCCTCCTCCGCCTCATCCTCCTGCTCTTCAAAACGTGGTTCCTTTTCAAATCGTGGCTCTCGCCTTAGCGCCGCGCACAATCGTTTTGAAGATTTGTGAGAGTTTCACGGATTGGAGGCGGATGGTCTTCAAAATGTGGCTCTCGCTTTGGCGCCGCGCACATTGGTTTTGAACATTTGCAAGAGCTTCACGGATTAACGGCGGCTCGTTTTCAAAATGTGGTTCTCGCTCTAGTGCCGCGCACATTCGTGTTTTTTGATGTGCAAGGGTTCCATGGATTGAAGGCGGATGGTCTTCAAAATGTGGCATTTGCTTTGGCGCCGCGCACGCTCGTTTTTTCAATTTGCAAGGGCTCTACGGATTGAAGGCGGATGGTCTTCAAAATGTGGCTCTCGCTTTGGCGCCGCGCACGTTCGTTGTAAAAAATTGCCAGAGCTTCATGGATTGAGGGCAGTTCCGTTTCAAAATGTGGCTCTCGCTTCAGCGTCGCGCACATTCGTTGTTTAAAGTGGCAAGGGTTTCGCGGATCCCCATGATCAGCGTACCAGACATGGCGCTTTGGGAACATCCAGGATTAGGAGGGCGCCATGGTTACGTTGATTCGCGGTGTTGAAGTCCCAGGGATGGCGTTCTGGCGCGATTCCAGACCGTCAAGACGCAACAGCCAGGTTGATCCGTGGCGTTGGAGTCCCGAGAATGTTGTTGGGCATGCTTCAAGGTCTTCAAGCGGATGTCTTCCAACGATGCAGCTCCTGCAGCGGGAATGAACCGTTGTAGGGACCCATGACGAGGGAGTTTGGAGGGAGGCTTTATTCCAACATCGTTGATGACTCTTCGGTTTACACTGGTCCTATTCCTCCTCCTCCTCCTCCTCCTCCTCCCCACCCTCTTCACTTTTCCTCCTCCCATGTTTCCTCCTCTTCCTCCTGCTCCACCTCCTCCTCCTCCATTCCTTTTCCTTACAAGTACTTTCTCCCTGTCGCACGCCGAGGCCTGCTTTTTAGGGCGGGCCGGGCGTTTCGCCCCCCGAGATGTTTTCACCATTTATGACCGTGAAGCATAAACAGTAGCAGCCGTTTCACTGATTGAGGGCAGGTGGTTTTCAAACTGCGGTTCTCGCTTCATCGCCGCGCACGTTCGTTTGTAAAACTTGCAACTGGTTCACGGATTGGGGGCGGTTCCTTTTCAACATGTGGTTTTCGCTTCAGCGCCGCGCATTTTTTCCAAACAAACAACATTTGCAAGGGTGTCACGGATCCCCAGAATCATCGCACCAGCCATGGCGCTTTGGAAACATTCAGGATCATGAGGGAGTCATAGTTACGATGAGTCGCGGTGTTGAGGTCCCAGGAATGGCGTTCTGGCACGATTCCAGATCGTCAAGACGTAACTGTCAGGTTGATCGGTGGCGTTGGAGTCCCGAGAATATTGTTGGGCATGCTTCAAGGTCTTCAAGCGGATGTCTTCCAACGATGCAGCTCCTTCAGCGGGAATGAACCGTTGTAGGGGCCCATGACGAGGGAGCTTGGAGGGAGGCTTTATTCCAACATCGTTGATGACTCTTCGGTTTACACTGGTCCTATTCCTCCTCCTCCTCCTCCTCCTCCTCCTCCTCCTCCCCACCCTATTCACTCTTCCTCCTCCCATGTTTCCTCCTCTTCCTCCTGCTCCACCTCCTCCTCCTCCTCCATTCCTTTTCTTACAAGTACTTTCTCCCTGTCGCACGCCGAGGCCTGCTTTTTAGGGCGGGCCGGGCGTTTCGCCCCCCGAGATGTTTTCACCATTTATGACCGTGAAGCTTAAACAGTAGCAGCCGTTTCACTGATTGAGGGCGGGTGGTTTTCATTCTGTGGTTCTCGCTTCATCGCCGCGCACATTCGTTTGTAAAACTTGCAACTGGTTCACGGATTGGGGGCGGTTCCTTTTCAACATGTGGTTCTCTTGTTTTTCTTTTTTTTCCAAACAAAAAACATTTGCAAGTGTGTCACGGATCCCCATGATCAACGTACCAGACATGGCGCTTTGGAAATATTCAGGATTATGAGGGCGTCATAGTTACGGTCATTCGAGGTGTTGAAGTCCCAGGAATTGCGTTTTGGCACGATTCCAGATCGTCAAGGCGCAACAGCCAGGTTGATCCGTGGTGTTGGAATCCCGTTAATATTGTTGTGACATGCTTCAAGGTCTTCAAGCGGATGTCTTAACGATGCAGCTCCTTCAGTGGATATGAACCATTGTACGGGCCTATGGAGAGTGAGTTTGGAGGGAGGGATATTTCCAACATCGTTGATGACTCTTCGGTTTACACTGGTCCTCCTCCTCCTCCTCCCCATCCTCTTCACTCTTGCTCCTCCCATTCCTCCTGCTCCTCCTCCTCCTCCATTCCTTTTCCTTCTAAGTATTTTTTCTCCCTGTCGCACCCCGAGGCCAGGCATGTCGCTGGAGATTTCCCCACCATGTGTGACTCTGATGCTGAAGAAACCGGCATGTCTTGAGTTCCTGGGTCCTGAAAGTTGGGGTGATGTCAAGCAACGGCCCCATTCTGAACAAAAGGAACGAGTTCCGTCCGTCGCATTGTTGCAAGTTTGTAGGGTGATTGTGCGCAGCGCAATGGCGAGAACACCATGTTGAAAACGATTCGCGTTCCATCCCAATAGAAGTTGCATTCGTAACAGCGAATGCGCGTGGCACTGAGGCAGGCGCCATTCTGGATAGGACCCCCGTCCATCCCTCAAATGTTGCAGATTTGCAAGTCGCGTGTGCGCGGCGCTGAGGCAAGCGCCCCATTTTGAAAAGGATCCGCCTCGGGCCCTGAACGTGCTGCAGACTTGTAAGACGAATGCGCGCGGCGGTGAGGCGATAACCCCATCTCGAAAAGAAACCGCCTCAATCCCTGAAGCGGCATCAGACTTGTACACCTTAGGCGATGCTTAAGAAAACTTAAGTTTTCGGCCAGAGTCTCGATTATTCTTAACTTTCCAATGTAAATCCCAAGATTTTGATAGACGTTCGGGGTTTTTATTCAAGTTCTGAGACTATGAATTTCTTAACCCATGATTTCTTAAGCATTTCGCAGGGTGTATGATGAATGTGTGCGGAGCTTTTGCGGGAACCCAGTTTGAAAAGTAGCGGCCTTCCACCCTTGAAGTTGCTGCCGAGTTGTAAGACGAACGTGCGCGGCGTTCCGGAGAGAGCCACATTTTGAGATCCACACCGCTCCTTTCTTGAGCGTGCTGCAAATGTGTAAGACGAATGTGCGCGGCGCTACGGCGAGAACCCATTTTGAAAACCACCCGCCCTCCATCCTTTAACTTGTCGCGAAATTCAGTTTCAGGATCAAACTGGGTGAGGAAGTCTCAGGCGCATTTGCCGGCCCGCCCTGCCGACATGTCCGAGCGTGCGTCAGGGAGGATTTACTCATAAGAACAGCGACGGATGAGCAGGAGCAGGATCGGGAGGCAGGAGCACGAAAGATGGAGCAGCTGGAGGCTGGAGTCCTCCTCTTCGTCCTCCTCCTCCTCCTCCTCCTCCTCCTCCTCCTCCTCCTCCTCCTCCTCCCCCTCCGTTGCCTCCTCTTGCAACCGACGAGGTGGGCAGCCTGGACGCTCGCAAGAACGAGATCAACGAGCTCATCGTGGAGGAGCGGACCCCTCCTTACGCCGCTGTCCGCCCAGGGCCGCCCACGACCCGACTCGGTGCGATTCGGTTCGCCGGCTGGGGCCACGGTTCCTATTCGATCCGATGCCGCTCGATTCTCAGAGGGAGAGGCCCAGACATCTCGGGCCGGGCGAAAAGGGGGGATTGGGAAAGGGGGGGTTACGGAATTTGCTGCATGCAGCTGGTTTCGGCTTCACCGAGGGGCCCATTCCTCGATACATAGCCGCCTCCGGCGCCGGGAGGCGCCGGGAAAATCAGCTACGTGAGCTGATTATCAAACCCCCCCTTTGCTATCCCCCCCTTTCGCCCGACCCGAACATCGGGCGTCTCGAAAAAATCGTGACGGAGGTTGTCTTAGTCTTCGCCGTCTCGGGGCCCTTATTGGGCCTCGGGACCTTCCAAGAACGGCTCGGGACGAAAAACCGGTCCCCGTGATGTGGTCGCGAGGTCGGGTGCCCGTGTCTCGAAAAGATCGAGACGCCAGATGTTTGGGAACGGCATCGATACCGTTACCCTTCGCTCGCTGTCGCCTTTGGGACCTCCAGGGAAGCCCTCGTCGCCACGGCTGGATCTGCCCCGAAGGTCTGGTCGGAACGCACCCCGGGAGAGGGTTGGGGAGCAGCGGCATCGGTGTACACTGCCGTTTTTTGTTATACGTGCTCCGCGTGCGGATCATGTATTCAAGATGCAGGGCTTAGCATGAAAAACAACGATGAGCTCATGCATACATTTATTCCTAACTTGCTCATGTATTAAGAATCCCATATCTATAGAAATCCCATGTGTTAAGAACTGCCCTGTATCTTCTAGCCTCCCCGGGGTCGCCTGGAGTCGGGCGCGGCGATCCGGGCTCGAGCCGATGCGGGACGATCTGCTGGCGATCCGACGCGTCTCTGCTCCGCTGCGGGCCCGGTGCCATCCGCACCCTCCGCTGTTGGGCGTTGCGTAATGGGGGGGTCATAAATGGGGGGTTGGTGAGGGTGGTCCGAAAAGGTACCCAAACGGTACCTAAACGAGCCCCCTGGGGGTCCAGAGGGGCCCGAAAGGGGCACGAAAGGGGACCTTTTCTGACCCCCCCATTTGTGACCCCCCATTATGTACGCGCCCAACGCTGTCTCTCCCACTACAGTCGCGCCGCGCCGAGGGGGGCGCCGAGGGGGTGTGAGAGGGGGCAGGCCTTCTGAGAAGGCGGCGGGACTTCTGAGAAGACTTCTGTGGCCTCGGAGAAGGTTCAGAAGCTTCTCTGAAGCCTTGAGGCCTTCGGAGCCTGCCGAGAAGGCCCGCCTGCTCTGCCTGCCCTACCTTGGGCGCGCCGCCGATATTTGGGAGACGAAAATTGGTCTCACGCAAGATAGAATACAGTCGGGGCCCTGAAGAAGGAGCCCTTTTCGTTGGGGAGGGGCTCCGCGTTCCTGAAGTGTTTCGCAGCTTGCCTCAGGCTTCCCTCGTGTTTTCGACAGGAAATCGAAGGTCAACTTATGGAAAAAAGGGGCCCCGTTCCTTATTTAGGGTTCCTTAGGTCAACGCCCCGACTGTAGGGGAACAAAAAGTGACATAAACATAAAAACACTGAGGTCCGCGCGCGGATTTCTCGGATTTGCGCTGGACGTCCGCGCGCGGATTTCTCGGATCCGCGCTGGACCCCCCTGGCGGCGCCTTTGGCGCCGCCCTTGGCGCGCTCCGCGCTCCAGGGAGGGGGGTCCAGCGCGGATCCGAGAAATCCGCGCGGACCTCCGAGCTTTTAGGTGTATGCCACTTTTTCTTCCCCTATCCACGCGTGCCACGCCCACCCTGCGATGCCAAGGGCCAAATCGGCACAACGCGGGGCAACTTTCTGGGTGCACTTCCGTGCCGGCAGCGGTCGCCACCCTTTTTTCAGAGCGTGAATTACCTACCCCGCTTTCGCTTCCAGGCAACACCAAGTCATACCACGCGCCTCCTCGTCAAGCGGCCTGACCAGTACAGGCCGTAGTTTGGCATCGTTTGGTATCTTTTGGAAGCGAGGGTGGTCAAAAGCGAGGTAGGTTTGTTTTCCCCCTATGCTTGTTCTGGAGGTGGGGCGGCCTTCCGTGTTTGCCGCTGGGTGTCCGTGATGGGCCGAAGGTCCTTGCGGAAGTCGGAGACGTACAGTCGGGGCGTTGAAGAAAGAGCCCTTCTCGTTGGGGAGGGGCTCCGTGTTCCTTCCTTGTTCTGCAGCTTGCCTCAGGTGTTCCTCAGGTTTTCGACGGGAAGTCCAAGTTTGACTCATGGAACGATGGGGCCCCGTTCCTTATTTAGGGTTCCTTAGGTCAACGCCTCGACCGTACGAGGTGGGAATAGCCCCCTGTATTACCCCTCGGTCGTTGAAAGTAGATATTTTTGGATTCCCGGATTCCAATCTACTTTCAGCGCCTTCCTACTTCAAGAGTCGAGTGGTTTTCCCTCTTCCCTCCTCTTCAGGAGGCGGGGCGGAAACCCGATCTATTTCCAACGCCTTCCTACGTCATGTTTCTACCTGCTTCTTCCGACCGATGGGTATGGACAAATGGGGCCCCGTTCCTTATTTAGGGTTCCTTAGATCCACGCCTCGACTGCACGAGGTGGGGATAGCCCCCTGTATGAGCCCCGCCAGCTGGCAGGCTCGGGGCGCAATGGCGAGTCATTCGAGGGTCGATCGATCCAGAGCGAGGCGTTGCGCCCGAGGCCTCCAGGCTCTAGGCGTGGAAGGAAAGGCAAGGGCTCCCCCGAGGGCGCGAAGTTATTCGCGCTTCGCGCTTCGCGGTCCTCGTTTCTCCTCCCCCTCCTCCTCGTCCTCCTTTCCTCCCTTTGGGGGGGCGGCGCGAGAGCGCGAAGTTATTCGCGCTTCGCGGAGCGCGAAGCGCGAAGTTGGGAGCCCTAGCCTAGGCGTGGAAGGAAAGGCATACTCCAGATTTCCTAATAAAAGGGAGGGGGTCTCAACCCTCCCAGACGAGAAGTTCCAGAACCCCCCCCCCCCGTGGGAGAACCCTCCAAAACATAGTCCCCAGACCCCCCCCAGGCCCTCCAAGATGGCCTGGAAGAGACCCCCCCCGAAATGAGACCCCCTCCCTTTATTACGAAATCCGGAGTAGACGTCAGAGGGAGGGGTCCGAACCGTCATTCGCTGTCCCTGGGTGTGTGGCGGAAGCGGAGATCCGCGGCGCGGATTCTGCTTAGTTAGTTAGTTAGTTAGTTAGTTAGTTAGTTAGTTAGTTAGTTAGTTAGTTAGTTGATTTGTTTGTGTGTTTGTTTGTTCGTTCGTTTGTTGTCGTCGCCCCACCCGCAAGCCGCCCCGCGACCCACCTGCGACCCGCCCCGCGACCCACCCGCGACCCGCTAGCGACCCACCCCCGCGACCCACCGCGCCCGCCCCCTCTCTTTTATCCGCAGCGGGATTCGACGGTCTGCGCGGATCTCTTGGATCTGCGCGCTGTTCCTCGGTCTGGGCAGTGTGCATACAGATCCATCTCCACATCCACGCCCTCGCGGGCCAGGCCCCTAGGTCAAGACACCGCTGATACGGGGGGGTCCTTCCCGGATGCCCCGCGCGGAACGTATCCATACGACCGCGTGCAGCTTGGACGCTGAAGCATGGACCGCTCCGGGCTCCGCAGGGGCTCGCTGTTCCTCCAGCCCTCCTCGTGCAGCCAGGCTCTGTTGGCGCCCCAACAAAAAGGGCTCCGTTCCACATGTCTAGCGTGCGTTATTGCAGCAGCCTTCGAGGGCTAGAGGGCGTGGACACGGACACGCTCGCCAGAGGGGGAGGGGGAGGGGGAGGGGCAGGAGGAGGAGGACGAGGAGGAGGACGAGGAGGAGGACGAGGAGGAGGAGGAGGAGGAGGAGGAGGAGGAGGAGCAGCGTCCCAGAGTCCAGGCTTCGAGGGCGTGGACACGGACACGTCCGCCGCTCGTGGGGCTGCCCCCCCATTGGGGAGCCACGCCCGGGGCTCGGCCACCCCCCCACGCCAGGCGGAGCCTCCGTGCACTGGTCTGGCGGCGAAGTCCGCACCCTGCCCTCGCCGATCTACGGATCAGGCAACCAAGGGCTCCCTCGAGGGCGCGAAGTTATTCGCGCTTCGCGGTCCTCGTTCCTTCTCCCCCTCCTCCTCGTCCTCCTATTCTCCCTTTGGGAGGGCGGCGCGAGAGCGCGAAGTTATTCGCGCTTCGCGCAGCGCGAGAGCGCGAAGTTGGGAGCCCTAGATGGGTGGCGGGGGCAGGTCGTCGAACAAGTGGCGAAATCCGAACTCTCTCCCCGCTTGCCACTGTTTCAGGCGAGCCGGTGGTTGCTGGGAGTTGAGCTCGGATGCCGCCACTCATCTGTCGAGTCGTGAGGACTCCCGACTCACGCGTGCAAGGGCACAGCGAAGCGGCCAAGAGTTCGCGTGTTCATAATTATCACGACGCATCTCTCAATATCGTTCCTGGCCCGCCAGGAATCACGTGGCGTGCACCAGCACAGGCGTCTGTGAATAGTTATACCGAATTCCGCTCAGAACTGGAACAGCACACCTACGTAGCACCCCGCACTGAGGGATAGGGGTGGAAGGTTGCACCTAAGTGTTGCACCTGAGTGTTTCCCCCGTGTATTGTCCTAATTACTGCTCCCCCATCGGTTGCCCCCAAACGTTGCGCCCAGTTATCGCTATTGCTGGGTAGTCGAAGGCCAGACTGTCAGATTGGATTGGGCCCCACGGGCCAATCTGGCCTGGCCAAACTGGATGATTTGGGTTATTCGCCAGACTGGATTCGCGTTGGCTCCCTCGCCAGATTGCCCCCGTTTGCCAGATTGGGCCTGCCAGATTGGCGCCAGATTGGCTTCGACTACCCAGTATTGTGCCCCCTTTTTGTTACGCCCAAGTTTCGCTCTCACGGATTGCCCCCAGGTATCGCCCCCCGAATACCTCGCATTCCATTCAGCAACGCGCCCGCGGCCGAGACGGACACGTGCCGCAATGCCTGTTTTCGGCTGCACACGTGTGCGCCCAGCATGCGTGAGCGTGGGTTGTGCCAAGATGGATAACTGTCAGCCTGGGATGTGCCAAGATGGATGGTTATCGTCGTCCCTCTCCTCCTCCTCTTGCTCCTGCTCCTCCTCCTCCTCCTGCTCAGGTCTTCCTCCTCTCCGTTCTGGCTCGTCCGTCAGTTTGCCCGCACTTCTGCCTTTGGGTACCATTTAGGGTTCTCTAGTGATTCAGCTGTCCACAATTGAGCATCCGCAGCGATGCGCGTTGGGCCTGTCGTCTGCGCCCAGTGTGCGTGCTTGGTGCTTGGCTGTGACAAGGTGGGTGGTCGAGCATGTCCACTACCGCACGTGGTATTCGACATGCTAGCATACGTGTCGCTATGATGAGAAACGTTGTTGGCACCAGAGCCGAGGCTCCGGTCGCTGAGCAGAACACTATTTGTTCTCCAATGTTGAGCGACCTACAAGTCTATATGATCATGACTTAAGGTCATGCTCAGGACGCTGGTTCCGTCGCAGGTTGAATTTATTAGCGCTGAATTATTGTAGGCAGGAGGTCGTTTACGAAGCATCGCTTGAGCGAGTGCGTGATGAGACATTACGTGTGCGAATCTCTCTGAGATCCAGGAGTGGTGTGCACATGCAGTAGGGTAAAATCTGATCCTTCGTGCTGTAGGGTTGCTGTGGCAGTGGAGCGGGGGTGTCGTTAAAATCAGTGTTGTGCCGTGCCCGAGGCCATTGCTGACCAACTCGGCACCATGGTTCGGGTTCACCTTAGTCCGTGTGCGCGAGGTCTCTCTCTCTCCGCACACTTTCGGCGGTGACCCACGCGTGCCGCAATGTTTGTATTCGGCCGCGCATGTGTGCGTCCAGCATGCATGAGCGTGGGTTGTGCCAAGATGGATGGTTGTCGTCGTCCCTCTCCTCTTCCTCCTGCTCCTCCTCCTGCTGAGGTCGTTCTCCTTTCCGTCCTGGTTCGTCCGACAGTTTGCCCGCACTTCTGCCTTTGGGTACCATTCAGGGTTCTCTAGTGATTCAGCTGTCCACAATTGAGCATCCGCAGCGATGCGCGTTGGGCCTGTCGTCTGCGCCCAGTGTGCGTGCTTGGTGCTTGGCTGTGACAAGGTGGGTGGTCGAGCATGTCCACTACCGCACGTGGTATTCGACATGCTAGCATACGTGTCGCTATGATGAGAAACGTTGTTGGCACCAGAGCTGAGGCTCCGGTCGCTGAGCAGAACACTATTTGTTCTCCAATGTTGAGCGACCTACAATTATGATGTTCCAACCTACTTTAGCTTTGATCACCAGAAAGAATTTCGAGCGCCAGAAAAGCATCCAACAACTCTAGGATTTTCACGTGTCGGGCCCTAGGAGACACTCGTCCGACACTGTTTCGACACTATTTCGACACTCTTTCGACACCTTTCCGGGTGCTCAATTTTTTTTCTGGGATGTGGCCCTTAAGTACGATGGGAGCAACATAAACCTACAAGTCTATAGGATCATGATTTGAGGTCATGAACAGGACGCTGATTCCGTCGCAGATTCATTTTTCCAGCGCTGAATTATTGCAGGCAGGCGGTCGTTGACGAAGCAGCGCTTGAGCGAGTGCGTGATGAGACATTACGTGTGCGAATCTCTCTGAGATCCAGGAGTGGTGTGCACATGCAGTAGGGTAAAATCTGATCCGTCGTGCTGTAGGGTTGGTGTGGCAGTGGAGCGGGGGTGTCGTTAAAATCAGTGTTGTGCCGTTCCCGAGGCCATTGCTGACCAACTCGGCACCAGAGTGCTGGGTCACCTTAGTCCGTGTGCGCGAGGTCCCTCTCTCTCCGCACACTTTCGGCGGTGACCGACACGCGCCGCAATGTTTCTATTCGGCTGCGCATGTGTGCGCCCAGCATGCGTGAGCGTGGGTTGTGCCAAGATGGATGGTTGTCGTCGTCCCTCTCCTCCTCATCCTCCTGCTCCTCCTCCTCCTCCTGCTCAGGTCTTCCACCTTTCCGTTCTCGCTCGTCCGTCAGTTTGCCCGCATTTCTGCCTTTGGGTACCATTTAGGGCTCTCTAGTGATTCAGCTGTCCACAATTGAGCATCCGCAGCGATGAGCGTTGGGCCTGTCGTCTGCGCCCAGTGTGCGTGCTTGATGCTTGGCTGTGACAAGGTGGGTGGTCGAGCATGTCCACTACCGCACGTGGTATTCGACATGTTAGCATACGTGTCGCTATGATGAGAAACGTTGTTGGCACCAGAGCTGAGGCTCCGGTCGCTGGGCAGAACACTATTTGTTCTCCAATGTTGAGCGACCTACAAGTCTACATGATCATGACTTGAGGTCATGCTCAGGACGCTGGTTCCGTCGCAGGTTGAATTTTCAGCGCTGAATTATTGCAGGCAGGAGGTCGTTGACGAAGCAGCGCTTGGTCGAGTGCGTGATGAGACATTACGTGTGCGAATCTCTCTGAGATCCAGGAGTGGTGTGCACATGCAGTAGGGTAAAATCTGATCCTTCGTGCTGTAGGGTTGCTGTGGCAGTGGAGCGGGGGTGTCGTTAAAATCAGTGTTGTGCCGTGCCCGAGGTCGTTGCTGACCAACTCGGCACCAGGGTGCGGGGTCACCTTAGTCTGTGTGCGCGAGGTCCCTCTCTCTCCGCACACTTTCGGCGGTGACCCACACGCGCCGCAATGTTTGTATTCGGCCGCGCATGTGTGCGTCCAGCATGCATGAGCGTATTCTGTGCCAAGATGGATGGTTGTCGTCGTCCCTCTCCTCCTCCTCCTCCTCCTCCTCCTCCTCGTCCTTCTCCTCCTCTTCCTCCTCCTGCTCAGGTCTTCCTCCTTTCCGTTCTCGCTCGTCCGTCTGTTTGCCCGCACTTCTGCCTTTGGGTACCATTTAGGGTTCTCTAGTGATTCAGCTGTCCAAAATTGAGCATCCGCAGCGATGCGCGTTGGGCCTGTCGTCTGCGCCCAGTGTGCGTGCTTGATGCTTGGCTGTGACAAGGTGGGTGGTCGAGCATGTCCACTACCGCACGTGGTATTCGACATGTTAGCATACGTGTCGCTATGATGAGAAACGTTGTTGGCACCAGAGCTGAGGCTCCGGTCGCTGAGCAGAACACTATTTGTTCTCCAATGTTGAGCGACCTACTAGTCTATAGGATCATGACTTGAGGTCATGCACAGGACGCTGGTTCCGTCGCAGGTTGAATTTTCCAGCGCTGAATTATTGCAGGCAGGCTGTCGTTGACGAAGCAGCGCTTGAGCGAGTGCGTGATGAGACATTACGTGTGCGAATCTCTCTGAGATCCAGGAGTGGTGTGCACATGCAGTAGGGTAAAATCTGATCCTTCGTGCTGTAGGGTCGCTGTGGCAGTGGAGCGGGGGTGTCGTTAAAATCAGTGTTGTGCCGTGCCCGAGGCCATTGCTGACCAACTCGGCACCAGAGTGCGGGGTCACCTTAGTCCGTGTGCGCGAGGTCCCTCTCTCTCCGCACACTTTCGGCGGTGACCGACACGTGCCGCAATGTTTGTATTCGGCCGCGCCATGTGTGCGCCCTCATGCGTGAGCGTGGGTTGTGCCAAGATGGATGGTTGTCGTCGTCCCTCTCCTCCTCCTCCTCCTCGTCCTCCTCCTCCTCCTCTTGCTCAGGTCTTCCTCCTTCCCGCTCTGGCTTGTGCGTCAGTTTGCCCGCACTTCTGCCTTTGGCTACCATTTAGGGTTCTCTAGTGATTCAGCTGTCCACAATTGAGCATCCGCAGCGATGCGCGTTGGGCCTGTCGTCTGCGCCCAGCTGAGGCTCCGGTCGCTGGGCAGAACACTATTTGTTCTCCAATGTTGAGCGACCTACAAGTCTACATGATCATGACTTGAGGTCATGCTCAGGACGCTGGTTCCGTCGCAGGTTGAATTTTCCAGCGCTGAATTATTGCAGGCAGGAGGTCGTTGACGAAGCAGCGCTTGAGCGAGTGCGTGATGAGACATTACGTGTGCGAATCTCTCTGAGATCCAGGAGTGGTGTGCACATGCAGTAGGGTAAAATCTGATCCTTCGTGCTGTAGGGTTGCTGTGGCAGTGGAGCGGGGGTGTCGTTAAAATCAGTGTTGTGCCGTGCCCGAGGCCATTGCTGACCAACTCGGCACCAGAGTGCGGGGTCACCTTAGTCCGTGTGCGCGAGGTCCCTCTCTCTCCGCACACTTTCGGCGGTGACCGACACGTGCCGCAATGTTTGTATTCGGCCGCGCATGTGCGCGCCCAGCATGCGTGAGCGTGGGTTGTGCCAAGATGGATGGTTGTCGTCGTCCCTCTCCTCCTCCTCCTCCTCCTCCTCCTCCTGCTGAGGTCGTCCTCCTTCCCGTTCTGGCTCGTCCGTCAGTTTGCCCGCACTTCTGCCTTTGGCTACCATTTAGGGTTCTCTAGTGATTCAGCTGTCCACAATTGAGCATCCGCAGCGATGCGCGTTGGGCCTGTCGTCTGCGCCCAGTGTGCGTGCTTGGTGCTTGGCTGTGACAAGGTGGGTGGTCGAGCATGTCCACTACCGCACGTGGTATTCGACATGTTAGCATACGTGTCGCTATGATGAGAAACGTTGTTGGCACCAGAGCTGAGGCTCCGGTCGCTGAGCAGAACACTATTTGTTCTCCAATGTTGAGCGACCTACAAGTCTATATGATCATGGCTTGAGGTCATGCTCAGGACGCTGGTTCCGTCGCAGGTTGAATTTTCTAGCGCTGAATTATTGTAGGCAGGAGGTCGTTGACGAAGCAGCGCTTGAGCGAGTGCGTGATGAGACATTACGTGTGCGAATCTCTCTGAGATCCAGGAGTGGTGTGCACATGCAGTAGGGTAAAATCTGATCCTTCGTGCTGTAGGGTTGGTGTGGCAGTGGAGCGGGGGTGTCGTTAAAATCAGTGTTTGCCGTGCCCGAGGCCATTGCTTGACCAACTCGGCACCAGAGCGGGGTCACCTTAGTCCTTGTGCGCGAGTCCCTCTCTCTCCGCCCCGCCTTCGCGTGACCGACCACGTGCCCCCGCCAGGCTTGTGTTGTACGGTAGGTTTTCGTGTGGTCGACCAGCGGCGACCCCAGCGCGGGCGTTCAATGGTGAACGCCGCCGCGCCAGAAGCGAATCGATGTAAACGATCGGACTTTGGCGGCAGCGGCCCGATCGTTCAAGGTTGACGATCCCTGCGGTGTCCAAAAACCAACGCTGGGGTCGGCACGACACCGAACCTCAATGTTTGTATTCGGCCTCGCATGTGTGCGCCCAGCATGCGTGAGCGTGGGTTGTGCAAAGATGGATGGTTGTCGTCGTCCCTCTCCTCCTCCTTCTCCTCCTCCTCGTCCTCCTCCTCCTCTTGCTCAGGTCGTCCTCCTTCCGCTCTGGCTTGTGCGTCAGTTTGCCCGCACTTCTGCCTTTGGCTACCATTTAGGGTTCTCTAGTGATTCAGTTGTCCACAATTGAGCATCCGCAGCGATGCGCGTTGGGCCTGTCGTCTGCGCCCAGCTGAGGCTCCAGTCGCTGGGCAGAACACTATTTGTTCTCCAATGTTGAGCGACCTACAAGTCTACATGATCATGACTTGAGGTCATGCTCAGGACGCTGGTTCCGTCGCAGGTTGAATTTTCTAGCGCTGTATTCTTGCAGGCAGGCGGTCGTTGACGAAGCAGCGCTTGAGCGAGTGCGTGATGAGACATTACGTGTGCGAATATCTCTGAGATCCAGGAGTGGTGTGCACATGCAGTAGGGTAAAATCTGATTCTTCGTGCTGTAGGGTTGCTGTGGCAGTGGAGCGGAGGTGTCGTTAAAATCAGTGTTGTGCCGTGCCCGAGGCCATTGCTGACCAACTCGGCACCAGAGTGCGGGGTCACCTTAGTCTGTGTGCGCGAGGTCCCTCTCTCTCCGCACACTTTCGGCGGTGACCGACACGTGCCGCAATGTTTGTAATCGGCCGCGCATGTGTGCCCCGCATGCGTGAGCGTGGGTTTGGTGCCAAATGGATGGTTGTCGTCGTACCTCTCCCTCCTCCTCCTCCTCCTCCTCCTCCCCTCCTCCTCCTGCTGAGCAGCGTCCTTCCCGTTTCTGGCTCGTCCGTCAGTTTTGCCCGCACTTCTGCTTTGGGCTACCATTGTAAGGGTTCTCTAGTGATTTTCAGCTGTCCCAAAATTGGAGCTCCGCAGCGATGGGCGTTGGGCCGGCCGTCTCGGCGTGTGCGTGCTTGGTGCTTGGCTGTGACAAGGTGGGTGTCGAGGCATGTCCACTACCGCACATGGTATTCGACATGTTAGCATACGTGTCGCTATGATGAGAAACGTTGTTGGCACCAGAGCTGAGGCTCCGGTCGCTGAGCAGAACATTATTTGTTCTCCAATGTTGAGCGACCTACAAGTCTATATGATCATGGCTTGAGGTCATGCTCAGGACGCTGGTTCCGTCGCAGGTTGAATTTTCTAGCGCTGAATTATTGTAGGCAGGAGGTCGTTGACGAAGCAGCGCTTGGTCGAGTGCGTGATGAGACATTACGTGTGCGAATCTCTCTGAGATCCAGGAGTGGTGTGCACATGCAGTAGGGTAAAATCTGATCCTTCGTGCTGTAGGGTTGCTGTGGCAGTGGAGCGGGGGTGTCGTTAAAATCAGTGTTGTGCCGTGCCCGAGGTCGTTGCTGACCAACTCGGCACCAGGGTGCGGGGTCACCTTAGTCTGTGTGCGCGAGGTCCCTCTCTCTCCGCACACTTTCGGCGGTGACCCACACGCGCCGCAATGTTTGTATTCGGCCGCGCATGTGTGCGTCCAGCATGCATGAGCGTATTCTGTGCCAAGATGGATGGTTGTCGTCGTCCCTCTCCTCCTCCTCCTCCTCCTCCTCCTCCTCGTCCTTCTCCTCCTCTTCCTCCTCGTCCCTCCTCCTCCTCCTCCCTCTCCTCCTCCTTCTCCTCCTCCTCGTCCTCCTCCTCCTCTTGCTCAGGTCTTCCTCCTTCCGCTCTGGCTTGTGCGTCAGATTGCCCGCACTTCTGCCTTTGGCTACCATTTAGGGTTCTCTAGTGATTCAGTTGTCCACAATTGAGCATCCGCAGCGATGCGCGTTGGGCCTGTCGTCTGCCCCAGCTGAGGCTCCAGTCCGCTGGCAGACACTATTTGTTCTCCAATGTGTTTGAGCGCCTACAAAGTCTACATGATCATGACTTGAGGTCCCCTGCTCATGACGCTGGTTCGTCGCCAGGTTGAAGTTTTAGCCTTTATCTTGCAGGCAGGCGGTCGTTGACGAATGCATACGCTTGAGCGAGTGCGTGATGAGACATTACGCTGTGCGAATCTCTCCTGGATCCAGGAGTGGGTGTGCACATGCGTAGGGTAAATCTGATCCTTCGTGCTGTAGGGTCGCTGGTGGCAGTGGAGCGGGGGTGTCGTTTAAAAATCAGTGTTTGTGCCTGCCCGAGGCCGTTGCTGACCAACTCGGCACCAGAGTGCGGGTCACCTTTAGTCCGTGTGGCGCGAGTCCCTCTCTCTCCGCACACTTTCGGCGGTGAACCGACACGTGGCCGCAAATGTTTTCGCCCCAGCCAGCGCATGTGTGCGCCCAGCATGCGTGAGCGTGGGTTGTGCCAAGATGGATGGTTGTCGTCGTCCCTCTCCTCCTCCTCCTCCTCCTCGTCCTCCTCCTCCTCCTCTTGCTCAGGTCTTCCTCCTTCCCGCTCTGGCTTGTGCGTCAGTTTGCCCGCACTTCTGCCTTTGGCTACCATTTAGGGTTCTCTAGTGATTCAGTTGTCCACAATTGAGCATCCGCAGCGATGCGCGTTGGGCCTGTCGTCTGCGCCCAGCTGAGGCTCCGGTCGCTGGGCAGAACACTATTTGTTCTCCAATGTTGAGCGACCTACAAGTCTACATGATCATGACTTGAGGTCATGCTCAGGACGCTGGTTCCGTCGCAGGTTGAATTTTCCAGCGCTGAATTATTGCAGGCAGGCTGTCGTTGACGAAGCAGCGCTTGAGCGAGTGTGTGATGAGACATTACGTGTGCGAATCTCTCTGAGATCCTGGAGTGGTGTGCACATGCAGTAGGGTAAAATCTGATCCTTCGTGCTGTAGGGTTGCTGTGGCAGCTGAGCGGGGGTGTCGTTAAAATCAGTGTTGTGCCGTACCCGAGGCCATTGCTGACCAACTCGGCACCAGAGTGCGGGGTCACCTTAGTCCGTGTGCGCGAGGTCCCTCTCTCTCCGCACACTTTCGGCGGTGACCGACACGTGCCGCAATGTTTGTATTCGGCCGCGCATGTGTGCGCCCAGCATGCGTGAGCGTGGGTTGTGCCAAGATGGATGGTTGTCGTCGTCCCTCTCCTCCTCCTCCTCCTCCTCCTCCTCCTCCTCCTCCTCCTGCTGAGGTCGTCCTCCTTCCCGTTCTGGCTCGTCCGTCAGTTTGCCCGCACTTCTGCCTTTGGGTACCATTTAGGGTTCTCTAGTGATTCAGCTGTCCACAATTGAGCATCCGCAGCGATGCGCGTTGGGCCTGTCGTCTGCGCCCAGTGTGTGTGTTTGGTGCTTGGCTGTGACAAGGTGGGTGGTCGAGCATGTCCACTACCGCACGTGGTATTCGACATGTTAGCATACGTGTCGCTATGATGAGAAACGTTTGTTGGCACTCAAGCTGAGCTCCGGTCGCTGAGCAGAACACTAATTTTTCTCAATGTTGAGCGACCTACAAAGTCTATAGGAATCACATGACTTGAGGTCATGCACAGGGACCTGCTTCCGTCGCAGGTTGATTTTTCCAGCGCTAATTTGCGGGCCAGGGGTCGTTGACGAAAGCAGCGCTTGAGCGAGTGCGTGATGATACATTACGTGTGCGAATCTCTCTGATATCCAGGAGTGGTGTTCACATGCAGTAGGGTAAACTGGATTTCTTCGTGCTGTAGGTTGCTGTGTGCAGTGGAGCGGGGGTGTCGTTAAAATCAGTGTTGTGCCGTGCCCGAGGCCATTGCTGACCAACTCGGCACCAGAGTGCGGGGTCACCTTAGTCCGTGTGCGCGAGGTCCCTCTCTCTCCGCACACTTTCGGCGGTGACCGACACGTGCCGCAACGTTTGTACGGTAGGTTTGCGTCATGTCGACCAGCGGCGACCCCAGCGCGGGCGTTCAAGGTTGAACGCCGCCGGCGACCCAGAATCGATCGATGTTGAACGATCGGACGTTGCGGCAGTGGCCGATCGTTCAAGGTTGACCGATCCCTGCGGTGTCAAAAACCAACGCTGGGGTCGGCACGACACGAACCTGACGTATTCGGCCGCGCATGTGTGCGCCCAGCATGCGTGAGCGTGGGTTGTGCAAAGATGGATGGTTGTCGTCGTCCCTCTCCTCCTCCTTCTCCTCCTCCTCGTCCTCCTCCTCCTCTTGCTCAGGTCTTCCTCCTTCCGCTCTGGCTTGTGCGTCAGTTTGCCCGCACTTCTGCCTTTGGCTACCATTTAGGGTTCTCTAGTGATTCAGTTGTCCACAATTGAGCATCCGCAGCGATGCGCGTTGGGCCTGTCGTCTGCGCCCAGCTGAGGCTCCAGTCGCTGGGCAGAACACAATTTGTTCTCCAATGTTGAGCGACCTACAAGTCTATAGTATCATGACTTGAGGTCATGCTCAGGACGCTGGTTCCGTCGCAGGTTGAATTTTCTAGCGCTGTATTCTTGCAGGCAGGTGGTCGTTGACGAAGCAGCGCTTGAGCGAGTGCGTGATGAGACATTACTACGTGTGCGAATCTCTCTGACATCCAGGAGTGGTGTGCACATGCAGTAGGGTAAAATCTGATTCTTCGTGCTGTAGGGTTGCTGTGGCAGTGGAGCGGGGGTGTCGTTAAAATCAGTGTTGTGCCGTGCCCGAGGCCATTGCTGACCAACTCGGCACCAGAGTGCGGGGTCACCTTAGTCTGTGTGCGCGAGGTCCCTCTCTCTCCCCACACTTTCGGCGGTGACCGACACGTGCCGCAATGTTTGTATTCGGCCGCGCATGTGTGCGCCCAGCATGCGTGAGCGTGGGTTGTGCAATATGGAAATGGGTGTCGTCCGTCCCTCTCCTCCTCCTCCTCTCCTCCTCCTCCTCCTCCTGCTCAGTTCGTGTCGTCCCGTCAGTGTTGCCCGCACTTCTGCCTTTGGGTACCGTTCGGGTTCGCTAGTGATTCCTTGTCCACAATTAGCATCCGCAGCTATGCGCGTTGGGGCCTGTCGTCTGCGGCCCAAGTGTGCGGCTTGGTGCTTGGCGCCGACAAGGTTGGGTGGGTCGCGACATGTCCACTACCGCACGTGGCATTCGACATGTTAGCATACGTGTCGCTATGATGAGAAACGTTGTTGGCACCAGAGCTGAGGCTCCGGTCGCTGAGCAGAACACTATTTGTTCTCCAATGTTGAGCGACCTACAAGTCTATATGATCATGGCTTGAGGTCATGCTCAGGACGTTGGTTCCGTCGCAGGTTGAATTTTCTAGCGCTGAATTATTGTAGGCAGGAGGTCGTTGACGAAGCAGCGCTTGAGCGAGTGCGTGATGAGACATTACGTGTGCGAATCTCTCTGAGATCCAGGAGTGGTGTGCACATGCAGTAGGGTAAAATCTGATCCTTCGTGCTGTAGGGTTGGTGTGGCAGCGGAGCGGGGGTGTCGTTAAAATCAGTGTTGTGCCGTGCCCGAGGCCGTTGCTGACCAACTCGGCACCAGGGTGCGGGGTCACCTTAGTCCGTGTGCGCGAGGTCCCTCTCTCTCCGCACACTTTCGGCGGTGACCCACGCGTGCCGCAATGTTTGTATTCGGCCGCGCATGTGTGCGTCCAGCATGCATGAGCGTATGTTGTGCCAAGATGGATGGTTGTCGTCGTCCCTCTCCTCCTCCTCCTCCTCCTCCTCCTCCTCCTCCTCCTGCTCAGGTCGTTCGTCCGTCAGTTTGCCCGCACTTCTGCCTTTGGGTACCGTTCAGGGTTCTCTAGTGATTCAGCTGTCCACAATTGAGCATCCGCAGCGATGCGCGTTGGGCCTGTCGTCTGCGCCCAGTGTGCGTGCTTGATGCTTGGCTGTGACAAGGTGGGTGATCGAGCATGTCCACTACCGCACGTGTTATTCGACATGCTAGCATACGTGTCGCTATGATGAGAAACGTTGTTGGCACCAGAGCTGAGGCTCCTGTCGCTGAGCAGAACACTATTTGTTCTCCAATGTTGAGCGACCTACAAGTCTACATGATCATGACTTGAGGTCATGCTCAGGACGCTGGTTCCGTCGCAGGTTGAATTTTCTAGCGCTGAATTATTGCAGGCAGGAGGTCGTTGACGAAGCAGCGCTTGAGCGAGTGCGTGATGAGACATTACGTGTGCGAATCTCTCTGAGATCCAGGAGTGGTGTGCACATGCAGTAGGGTAAAATCTGATCCTTCGTGCTGTAGGGTTGGTGTGGCAGTGGAGCGGGGGTGTCATTAAAATCAGTGTTTTGCCGTGCCCGAGGCCATTGCTGACCAACTTGTCACCAGAGTGCGGGGTCACCTTAGTCTGTGTGCGCGAGGTCCCTCTCTCTCCGCACACTTTCGGCGGTGACCGACACGTGCCGCAATGTTTGTATTCGGCCGCGCATGTGTGCGCCCAGCATGCGTGAGCGTGGGTTGTGCCAAGATGGATGGTTGTCGTCGTCCATCTCCTCCTCATCCTCCTCCTCCTGCTCAGGTCTTCCACCTCGTTCGTTCTGGCTCGTCTGTCAGTTTGCCCGCACTTCTGCCTTGGGGTACCGTTCAGGATTCTCTAGTGATTCAGCTGTCCACAATTGAGCATCCGCAGCGATGCGCGTTGGGCCTGTCGTCTGCGCCCAGTGTGCGTGCTTGGTGCTTGGCTGTGACAAGGTGGGTGGTCGAGCATGTCCACTACCGCACGTGGTACTCGACATATTAGCATACGTGTCGCTATGATGAGAATCGTTGTTGGCACCAGAGCTGAGGCTCCGGTCGCTGAGCAGAACACTATTTGTTCTCCAATGTTGAGCGACCTACAAGTCTACATGATCATGACTTGAGGTCATGCTCAGGACGCTGGTTCCGTCGCAGGTTGAATTTTCCAGCGCTGAATTATTGTAGGCAGACGGTCGTTGACGAAGCAGCGCTTGAGCGAGCGCGCGATGAGACATTATGTGTGCGAATCTCTCTGAGATCCAGGAGTGGTGTGCACATGCAGTAGGGTAAAATCTGATCCTTCCTGCTGTAGGGTTGGTGTGGCAGTGGAGCGGGGGTGTCGTTAAAATCAGTGTTGTGCCGTGCCCAAGGCCACTGCTGACCGAATCGGCACCAGAGTGCGGGGTCACCTTAGTCCGTGTGCGCGAGGTCCCTCTCTCTCCGCACACTTTCGGCGGTGACCGACACGTGCCGCAATGTTTGTATTCGGCCGCGCATGTGTGCGCCCAGCATGCGTGAGCGTGGGTTGTGCCAACATGGATGGTTGTCGCCGTCCTCGTCCCTCTCCTCCTTCTCCTCCTCCTGCTCAGGTCTTCCTCCTTTCCGTTCTGGCTCGTCCGTCAGTTTGCCCGCGCTTCTGCTTTTGGGTACCATCTAGGGCTCTCTAGTGATTCAGCTGTCCACAACTGAGCATCCGCAGCGATGCGCGTTGGGCCTGTCGTCTGCGCCCAGTGTGCGTGCTTGCTGCTTGGCTGTGACAAAGTGGGTGGTCGAGCATGTCCACTGCCGCACGTGGAATTCGACATGTCAGCATACGTGTCGCTATGATTAGAAACGTTGTTGGCACCAGAGCTGAGGCTCCGGTCGCTGAGCAGAACACTATTTGTTCTCCAATGTTGAGCGTCCCACAAGTCTATATGATCATGATTTGAGGTCATGCTCAGGACGCTGGTTCCGTCGCAGGTTGAATTTTCTAGCGCTGAATTATTGCAGGCAGGAGGTCGTTGACGAAGCAGCGTTTGAGCGAGCGCGTGATGAGACATTACGTGTGCGAATCTCTCTGAGATCCAGGAGTGGTGTGCACATGCAGTAGGGTAAAATCTGATCCTTCGTGCTGTAGGATTGGTGTGGCAGTGGAGCGGGGGTGTCGTTAAAATCAGTGTTGTGCCGTGCCCGAGGCCACTGCTGACCAACTCGGCACCAGAGTGCGGGGTCACCTAGTCCGTGTGCGCGAGGTCCCTCTCTCTCCGCACACTTTCGGCGGTGACCGACACGTGCCGCAATGTTTGTATTCGGCCGCGCATGTGTGCGCCCAGCATGCGTGAGCGTGGGTTGTGCCAACATGGATGGTTGTCGCCGTCCTCGTCCCTCTCCTCCTGCTCCTCCTCCTCCTGCTCAGGTCTTCCTTTCCGTTCTGGCTCGTCCGTCAGTTTGCCCGCACTTCTGCCTTTGGGTACCATCTAGGGTTCTCTAGTGATTCAGTTGTCCACAATTGAGCATTCGCAGCGATGCGCGTTGGGCCTGTCGTCTGCGCCCAGTGTGCGTGCTTGATGCTTGGCTGTGACAAGGTGGGTGGTCGAGCATGTCCACTACCGCATGTGGTATTCGACATGTTAGCATACGTCATACGTGTCGCTATGATGAGAATCGTTGTTGGCACCAGAGCTGAGGCTCCGGTCGCTGAGCAGAACACTATTTGTTCATTTGTTCTCCAATGTTGAGCGACCTACAAGTCTACATGATCATGACTTGAGGTCATGCACGGGACGTTGGTTCCGTCGCAGGTTGAATTTTCTAGCGCTGAATTATTGTAGGCAGACGGTCGTTGACGAAGCAGCGTTTGAGCGAGCGCGTGATGAGACATGACGTGTGCGAATCTCTCTGAGATCCAGGAGTGGTGTGCACATGCAGTAGGGTAAAATCTGATCCTTCGTGCTGTAGGGTTGGTGTGGCAGTGGAGCGGGGGTGTCGTTAAAATCAGTGTTGTGCCGTGCCCAAGGCCACTGCTGACAGAATCGGCACCAGAGTGCGGGGTCACCTTAGTCCGTGTGCGCGAGGTCCCTCTCTCTCCGCACACTTTCGGCGGTGACCGACACGTGCCGCAATGTTTGTATTCGGGCCGCGCATGTTTGCGCCCAGCATGCGTGAGCGTGGGTTGTGCCAACATGGATGGTTGTCGTCGTCCATCTCCTCCTCATCCTCCTCCTCCTGCTCAGGTCTTCCACCTCGTTCGTTCTGGCTCGTCCGTCAGTTTGCCCGCACTTCTGCCTTTGGGTACCGTTCAGGATTCTCTAGTGATTCAGCTGTCGCACCAAGTTGCGCGCGCGGCGATATGCGCAGCGAGCGGACAATGGTCGGTCTGCGCCCAGTGGTTCGTGCTTGATGCTTGGCTGTGGCAGAGTGGCCTTTGCCGAGCATGGTCCACACCGCATGTGGTGAATTCGCATGTTAGGGCATACGTCATACGTGTCGCTATGATGAGAAACGTTGTTGGCACCAGAGCTGAGGCTCCGGTCGCTGAGCAGAACACTATTTGTTCTCCAATGTTGAGCGACCTACAAGTCTACATGATCATGACTTGAGGTCATGCTCAGGACGCTGGTTCCGTCGCAGGTTGAATTTTCTAGCGCTGAATTATTGTAGGCAGACGGTCGTTGACGAAGCAGCGCTTGAGCGAGCGCGTGATGAGACATTCTGTGTGCGAGTCTCTCTGAGATCCAGGAGTGGTGTGCACATGCAGTAGGGTAAAATCTGATCCTTCGTGCTGTAGGGTTGGTGTGGCAGTGGAGCGGGGGTGTCGTTAAAATCAGTGTTGTGCCGTGCCCGAGGCCACTGCTGACCAACTCGGCACCAGAGTGCGGGGTCACCTTAGTCCGTGTGCTCGAGGTCCCTCTCTCTCCGCACACTTTCGGCGGTGACAGACACGTGCCGCAATGTTTGTATTCGGCCGCGCATGTGTGCGGCATGCGTGAGCGTGGGTTGTACCAAGATGGATGGTTGTCGCCGTCCTCGTCCCTCTCCTCCTTCTCCTCCTCCTGCTCAGGTCTTCCTCCTTTCCGTTCTGGCTCGTCCGTCAGTTTGCCCGCACTTCTGCCTTTGGGTACCGTTTAGGATTCTCTAGTGATTCAGCTGTCCACAACTGAGCATCCGCAGCGATGCGCGTTGGGCCTGTCGTCTGCGCCCAGTGTGCGTGCTTGTTGCTTGGCTGTGACAGAGTGGGTGGTCGAGCATGTCCACGACCGAGGCAGACGGTCGTTGACGAAGCAGCGCTTGGGCGAGTGCGTGATGAGACATTATGTGTGCGAATCTCTCTGAGATCCAGGAGTGGTGTGCACATGCAGTAGGGTAAAATCTGATCCTTCGTGCTGTAGGGTTGCTGTGGCAGTGGAGCGGGGGTGTCGTTAAAATCAGTGTTGTGCCGTGCCCGAGGCCACTGCTGACCAACTCGGCACCAGAGTGCGGGGTCACCTTAGTCCGTGTGCTCGATGTCCCTCTCTCTCTCCGCATTCTTTCGGCGGTGACCGACACGTGCCGCAATGTTTGTATTCGGCCGCGCATGTGTGCGCCCAGCATGCGTGAGCGTGGGTTGTGCCAAGATGGATGGTTGTCGTCGTCCCTCTCCTCCTCCTCCTCCTCCTCCTCCTCCTCCTCCTCCTCAGGTCTTCCTCCTTGCCGTTGCCCTTCAGAGGTGAGAAAGGGAAGAGGCGAAGAGGATTGGTGGCGTGCATATCCGACTGAGGTGTGATATTGTCTCAGGTCTACCTGAACGGACATCCTGTACTTCCAAAGTGCCTGGCATAAACGAGCAAGCGCGGCACGGGACAGTGCCAGCATGAGGCAGTGCCGGCATGACACAGTCACGAAAGGTGTTTGTGCAGCCGTTTCGGCTCAACGCGTATTTTGGGAGCAGGCATTGTAATCTTGTTGGCTCGATATTTGCTTGAAATTCGTCGTTGTCAATGACGGTCACCGTGAAGCGCGTAATGGTTGCAGGCTTGGCCATTATGCTGTTTGCTTTGGCGCACTTCTGGCGGCGGGAACTGGTGCAATTGCTTGTAGCCCTCATGGTTGCCGCAGAGGCACTTGGGTATGTGGGCATGCTCTTGTATGCACTGTTCTTCATGGCGGCCACTTTGGTTATGGTACCTACGGCACCGCTCGAGATGGCAGGCGGTCTGCTCTATGCGCAGCGCGAGGGACTCGCCACTGCCATCGCACTGGCAGCAGCTGCAAAAATTACATCAGGTGCCGTGGCATTTGTTCTCGGCCGCACGTTGCTTGCTCGGGTTGTGGAGGAGCGTGTGCTGCCGCGGTTTCCAATATTCAGGGCGACGACGCGAGCCATCAAAACGGAGCCCTTCAAGATGATTTGCCTTGTGCGCTTCGCGCCAATACCCACGATTGCGAAGAGTTTGGGGTTGGCGGCGTGTGGTGCGCCGTTCCTTGATTTCCTCATCGCCTCCGCGATATTCGGCGTACCTTGGAGCGTCATAGGCGTGCTCGCAGGTTCGTCGCTGGCCTCGTTTGCAGAGATCTTTGATGGTAGGGGCGAGGACCGCATTGCTGAGATGATACGGCCATGGAAAGAAATGCCGATCGTATTGGGAGCATTAGGAATTGTGCTCTGCGGCAGTCTTTTTTACGGCTACCGCATTTTCAAGCGGATATACACAGATGCTTTAGAGGGTGTGAAGGTGGATTCCGAAGCGAGCCGATAGTGTAGGTAAAATGTTGTGCAACGAATGCTATCCATATTCACAGTGTTCAATCAGGTGGGATCTACCAAGACATCGGATTCGCTTCGGCTCGCGTCGTGCTGGCGAGTGAGCTGGATCTGCAAATACGGGCGAGAGGGCAGATCACCAGTCGTCGCCAGGGACGCATTCCGTAGCAGATCTTCTCGGTTTCAACGTCAAGTGGAGGACAGGTTCAGGGGGGGCTTCATCGACACCCGCTCGTCCATGCATCGCCGATAGGGGCCCGATGGCCGGCTCGCCCCGCCCATGAACGGGCTGATCCTCTATCTGGGGGCTAACGCCGATCTATCGGCGGTGTATCCTCCTCCTTCTCCTCCTCCTCCTCCTCCTCCTCCTCTCCTCCTCCTCCTCCATCCCCTCTCCTCCTACCTCCTCTTTTCTCCCTCCCCCTCCTCCATCTCTGCCTCCTGTCCTCCTCCTCCTCCTCCTCCTCCTCCTCGCCCCTCCGACGATTCAGCTAGATGCTTTTCCCCCTGAGGCCGCGGCGCCCCCCAAGCACCAATGCAATCACCGATAGACGCTGATCAGCTGACCGCGCGGAGCAGAACGCGTGCGGAATTCGCATCGGGTGGCCCTCCTCACTCCTCCTCCTCCTCCTCCCTCCTCCTCCGCCTCCTCCTCTCCTCCTCCTCCTCTTTCCTCCTCCTCCTCCTCCTCCTCCTCCTCCTCCTCCTCATCCTCCTCCTCCCTTTTCCTGCTCGACGTTTCCCCCCCCTGAGCTGCCGCTCAGAAGGTGGAGGTCCTTAGGAGGGGGAGGAGGAGGGGGAGGACCGAGGAGGAGGAGGGGGAGGTGGAGGGGGAGGACCGAGGAGGAGGGGGAGGGGGCGGAGGACCGAGGAGGAGGAGAGCGAGGAGGGGGAGGTGGAGGAGGGGGATCTATCTGGGTCCAGCTTGCCTGATCAACTCCACAGTAGGAATCACCCCTGGGGACGACGGACATAGGCGTTAACCATTCCCCAGGCCTATTCTGGGCGTCATGGGCCAGGCTCCGAAAAGTCCAGCCTTGCACACACAGCCTGTCTGTAGCTGGTAACATTTGTATCCAGCTACGCGCACCCTCTTCCACCCTGGTGCCCTCGTTCGGGGGAGGGGTCATGTGGCGGGCCTGGCTTGGCTTCACCCCCAGCCTTTCCTCGCATTTCTTGAAATGACCGTGTGCACAGACATTGCCTTCCTCCTCGCTTGAACTGCTCCCAGCATTGCAGCTGACATTGCGCCTACTGCCGTCCTTCTCAAGTGAGCTACTCCCAGCGTTGTAGCTTATATTGGCATCGCTCGGACGTGTGCATTTTTTCTCGGCGAGATCCATCGAGGACCATCCAGGACCATCGAGCAACAACAACACGCACGACACCGAAACATGCACGGGAAAGTAAAGTCCGAGCGACGGCAAGTTATCTGTTGTTCATTGCCTCCCTTGGCACATGAACTACCCCCAGCGTTGCAGCTGATATGGGACCTGCTTTCTCACACGAACTATTGTCAGCAACGTAGCTGATATGTCCCTGGCATCGCTTGGGCGTGTGCATTGTTTCCTCGGCGAGGGCCATGGGCCATCGAGGAATCCTGGATCATCGAGCCCCCCCAAAACGCACGAGATCGAAAGCTGCACGGGGGAATGGGCGTCCGAGCGATGGCGAGTGTCGCTCACTGCCTACCTTCTCGCATAAACACTTCCCATCGTTGTAGCCGATGTGTCTCTCGCGGCCTGCCTTCTCACATGAACTGCTCTCGGCGTTGTGCTTCAAGTGTCGCCCTCGGCCTAGCTGTTCGCGTGAGCTACTCCCAGCGTTGTAGCTGAGACTTCGCTCGCTGCCGCCCTTCTCGCTTGAGCCCCCCGCGGTGTAGCCGAGACGTCGCCCACGGCCTGTCTGTAGCTCGAGCTTCGGCTCACAGCTCCTTTCCGCATGGACTACTCTGTAGCCTGGTGCTGAGTCTTCGCTCACGAGCAACTGGAGGAGGAGGAGGAGGAGGAGGAGGAGGAGGAGGAGGAGGAGAACGAGGAGGAGGGAGGAGAAAGAGGAGGAGGAGGAGGAGGAGGAGGAGCAACTCCCAGCGTCGTGCCCGACATGTCGCCCACCGCCTGCCTGGAGCACGAGGTCCGCCCCACGGCTCCTCCTTGCGCGCACGACTCCCAGCGCTGTGGCTGCCCTGGACTGCTCGCCGTCGCCCTTCCCACGCGAGGTGATCCCATCGCTGCAGCTGAGCTGTTCTCGCGAGTCCGCGCTGATCCCAGCGCTGTAGCCTGATCTGTTCTCGCAAGTCTGCGCCGATCCCGGCGCTTCAGCTGAAGAGGGAGACGTTGATCGCCCGCGTCTCCCTGCGCACTCTTCGCGGCCCACGGCTGGGCATCGGGAGGTGAGTGAGAGGGGAGGGCAGGGAGACAGGAGAAAGGACGGGGACAGCCCACCTTTCGCCGGCTCTCTGGCGACAGCCCGCGTACGGCCGTCGGTCTTCGAAGAAGATGCGTGCGTACACTCTAGGCGATGCTTAAGAAAACCCAAGTTTTCGGCCAGAGTCTCGATCATTCTTAATGTTTCAATGTAAATCTTAAGATTTGAATAGACATTTTGAGTTGTTGTACAAATTCTGAGACTATGAATTTCTTAACCCATGATTTTTTAAGCATCTCGCAGGGTGTATGGCTGAAGTCGGCACGCCCTCCATGAAAGCTGCTGCGAGCTTTAGGACGACTAGGCGCGGCGCTGAGGCGAGAGCCGCATTGTGGAAACGAGCCGGCTTCATAGTTTGAAGTTGTTGTCGGGGCTCCAGAGACGGGGGTCAATGCAAACGGGGGTCAGCCAGGGCGCCGGATCCTGCAGGATCCTGCGAAGACCCCCTCTGGCTGACCTGGGTTAGCGAGCCGTTCGTGGCCGCGAGGCGGCCGCGCATATTGGCTGACCTGGGTATGCGAAGACCTGCGTTGCAGTTTTTACCTAACAGCTCTTGCTGATAGGTTTCTAGTGGTTTCAAAAGAGAGCATCATGACTCCTCAGGGGGGTCTGGGCGGGACCCGGACAGGCTGCCGCCGAAGCTGCCGCCGAAGCCGAAATCGCTTGGGACATCCTCGCAAAATCGCTCTTGGTGCTCCCAGAACTCCATTCCCGGGCCACATTTTGGATGCCCGGAGCCAACTATAGGCCACTCTTTCTTGTGGCTCTGGTGACGACTTCCTCCAAGTGGCGCTTCCATTCCGTCTGGCCAACATCGCCAGCTGGCCGGGGAGCGCCCAACTTAGTGCCACTTTCGTGTTTTTCGTATTTCCGCAGAATGTTCCTTTCCCCTCGTTTTCCCCGGGCCCTCTAGTTCGTGGCTTGCTCACGAGAAATCCAACGTGTAGGCCAGCTTCGTGCTACCAATTCGCCCAGAATTCGTATTCCTGGTGCTGGGCATGATTTTGAATGCCCGGAGCCAACTGTAGGCACTTCGTGTTCTTCGAGTTCCCAGAACTCCATTCCCGGGCCACATTTTGAATGCTGAGGCAGGCTGATGCTGAGGCTGAGGCAGGCTGAGGATGAGGCAGGCTGAGGCTGAGGCCGAGGCTGAAGGCAGACCGAGGCTGAGGCTGAAGCAGGCTGAGGCTGAGGCTGAGCTATGGGCAGGCGAGGTCTGGAGAGTGGCTGAACCAGGTCTTAATGCTGAGGCAGGCTGAGGCTTAAGGCCTTAGGGTCTGAGTCGCGTCAGGCTGAGGCTGAGGCAGGCTGAGGCTGAGGCCGAGGCTGAAGGCAGACTGAGGCTGAGGCTGAAGCAGGCTGAGGCTGAGGCTGAGGCAGGCTGAGGCTGAGGCAGGCTGAGGCTGAGGCTGAGGCAAGCTGAGGCTGTGACTGCGACTGCCGTTGCCGCTGCGACTGTCATCGCGAATGCGACTACGACTGCGAGAACAGCAGAATTCGACAACTGGATTTTCATCTGAATCTTAAGGGGAATGCTTTCAGATATGCTCCTACACATCGCTGTTAGGTTGCTTTGCCGGGATAATTTCTCCTGCGTTGCAGTTTTTGGTATCCTGCTGACCCGGGTCTGGATTGACCCGGGTCAGAAGATCCCCGATGTTGCAGAATGTTCCTGACACATGCGCGCGGCGCTAATGCGAAAGGCGCATGTCTGACACGGCCCGCCCGGCATCCTATGACATGCTGCAGATGTTTAAGATGCATGTGCGCGGCGCTACGGCGAGAGCACCATTTCGAAAAACGAACCGCCCTCCATCCATGAGGCTGCTGCAGAGTTCAAGCTGCAGGGTCATAAGTGGTGAGAAGGTCTCATGCGAAACGCCTGGCCCGCCCTACCGACACGCCTCGGGGTGCGATGGGAAGGAGTTTGTTATAAGGAAACGGGGTGGGGGAGGGAGGCGGGAGCAAGGAGCTTGGAGCAAGCGATGCCCCCAAGCCCCCACAGGGGTGCCTCGGTGTCTGGCGGTGCACCGGGAAGGGTTCTCCACCCACCTCCAAGGTGTGAGCGGGTCGCATGTTGGCGGGCCGCGGGGTGTTTGGGGCGCGCGGCATTGACGCGCGTTTCCGCTGGCATGACTGACTGAATGGAGCAAGCGATGCCCCGTCCACAACGAGGACCCCACCAGGGGGAGGGTTGCCACAACGCAAGGCAGGCCAGCCACAACTGGGGGAGCGGTGGTCCTTACCCCCCTGGGGGACCCATCGATTTCGACACCCCTCTCGAGAGATCGTCGACGCGATGGCTTCCCCCAGGGGGGCAAGGACCACAGCTCCCCCAGTTGTGGCTGGTCGGCAAGGGCGGCGTGGCGTGGCGCGGCCCCCAGGTGCGCCCCGCGAGCCCCCCGAGGAGGAGGAGGAGGAGGAGGAGGAGGAGGAGGAGGAGGAGGGGAGGAGGAGGAGGAGGAGGAGGAGGAGGAGGGGAGAGGAGGAGGAGGAGGAGGAGGAGGAGGAGGAGGAGGAGGAGGAGGAGGAGGAGGAGGAGGAGAAGGAGGGCAGGGCCCGGAGCGCCGTGCCGCCCCGGGAGCGCCGCCCGAGTCCGAGCGCGAGCGGCGGTTGGCGCGCGGCCGGCGGGCTGGCACCGCCCGGACGGGTGCCTCCTTTCCGGCCAGGGCCATCGAGGAGCATCCTACATCATCTATAGTCGGGGGCGGAAAAGACCCAGACCTCGGGCGTCTCGAAAAAATCGAGACAAAGGTTTTTCGTCGTTTTCGGCCCCTGGAGGCCCTCGCCGGGCCTCGGGGCCGTCAAAAAACGACTCGGGATGAAAAACCGGTCCCGGGGAAGTGGTCGGGAGGTTGGGGGCCCGTGTCTCGAAAAAATCGAGACGTCGGATGTCTGGGTAGTCGGGGGCGGAAAAGAGGGGGGTGATGACTAGGGGGGGGGGGATATCATGGCGGGGGCCATGTCCCCAGATCTCATGGCGCCTCTTCTTGTTTCATTACGTCCCTGGCCCCCCCCGCTGGGCCGTGCACGTGCCGCCGGTCATGCTTTGCACCACTCCCTCTTGGGCACCCCCCTCTTGGCCGCTCCCGAATCTATAGGGGAACGAAGATAAACATAACAGCTCGGTGTTCCGCGCGGACTTCTCGGATCCGCGCTGGACTCCCTGGCGGCGCCTCCGGCGCCGCCCCTGGCGCGTTCCGCGCGCCAGGGAGGGGGGTCCAGCGCGGATCCGAGAAATCCGCGCGGACCTCCGAGTTTTTATGCCGGTGTCACTCTTCGTGCCCCTGACCTAGCGAGACAGCGCACGCACGAAGTCGAACAGTGCACGGGGAATGGGCGTCCGAGCGATGGCGGGGCAGGAGCGGGCGACCCCAGAGGTGGTCCCAGAGGATGCCGAAGGCGCACGCTGGAGGAGGAGGAGGAGGAGGAGGAGGAGGAGGAGGAGGAGGAGGAGGAGGGAGAGGAGGAGGAGAGGAGGGAGGAGGAGGAGGGAGGAGGAGGAGGAGGAGGAGGAGGAGGAGGAGGAGGAGGAGGAGGAGAGGATGAGGAGGGGAGGAGGGAGAGGAGGAGGAGGAGGAGGGGGGGCGTCGTTCTAGACCTCAGATGTGGACGGGGTGCGGCAGGTTCGCGTCGTGTCGTCGGGCGGCGACCTCGCTGCTGGCGTTCAGCGCAGACGCCGCCTGCGACCCAGCATCGTCCTCCTCCTCCTCCTCCTCCTCCTCCTCCTCCTCCTCCTCCTCCTCCTCTCCTCCTCCCTCCTCCCTCCTCCTCCTCCTCCTCCTCCTCCCTCCTCCTCCTCCTCTCCTCCCCTCCTCCTCCTCCTCCTCCTTCCTCCTCCCTCCTCCTCCCTCCTCCTCCCCTCCTCCTCCTCCTCCTCCTCCTCCTCCTCCTTCTCCATCTCCTCCTCCTCCCTCCCCTCCTCCCTCCCTCCTGAGCCTCCTCCTGGGCGCGGGGGCGAACGTTCAAGGTTGAAGGATCCCCGCGGTGTCAGGAGTCAGTGCCATTTTCGAACGGACGCGAACCTGCCGTAGATGGGGTCGACGGATCGCGCCGTATCGGCGATGCATCGGCGATGCGGCGCGATCTTCCGACCCAATCTGATGGAATTCCATCTGGAAGGCCTCTAGAGCCCCTAGTCGTGGGAGGTTGGTGATCAGAAATTTAGGTCTTGGCTTGAGAGGGGCGCTTGCGCTTGGGGCATGCGCAGGGCGCGGGTACTTCCGACCCAGACCTCTTCGCGTCGTGACAGCATCACGACGGGAGGTGCTCGTGTTCGGCTCTCGGGGCCCTCACAGGTCGACGTTGCGAACAAATCACGACGTCGGGGGTCTGGGGACTTGCAGACTTCAAGTAAGAGACAAGAGCCGGGTTGGGGCCAATCACGAGCTGCGAGCATATCCATATCCGTTCCCTGGCGTATTGGATACAAGAGTTCCATCGAATGGATACGCGATCCCATAGACAAGTTCTGCCTGGGGCATCCGCGCAAAGCCTCCGTGCATCCGCAGTGTCCTCGCCGGGTTTGCCCGGACCGCGAGGCCGTGGAGGTGACACGCGCTCCACGGCCACGAGCCAAAGGAATCTTGAGGGAGCCTCCGAGTTCAAATCACGGGCTAGGCTGCAATTCCTGGGAGGTCAGATTCAGCACCGGCGCTCGTATTTCCTTGGGTATGCTCCGGCCTAGTCGAGCTGGATCCGGCCTGATGCGGTTCGATCCGGCTTCGTGTGCAGCTTGATTTCGAATCCGGCTCAGCAGGCCCCGCAGCTGGCTCATGAATCATTAATTGTGCCCACGGACGACCTCCCAGGAGCTAACTCCGAACGCAGGGAAGAGCCCCAGGAGCTCCAGATAACATTAAGTCGGGCGTGTCCCTCTACAGGGGGAATAAGGAAGAAATAGTAACAAAAATAGTCCGGGGACGATTTTTGTTACTCTTCTTGAATATTCTGGGGGTATTTTTGATGAGTATTCCTTTAGCTTTCGCCCAAGATCCCCCTGTGGGGGGACACGCCCGACGGAAAAATAGCTTTCCGGGGCACCCTGACGACGGGGCGCGCGCCGGCGAAGGAGGCGCAGCGCTGCATCGAGGCGGACACTCCAGAGAAGGGCCCGCACAGGAAGAGCGGGCGCAAGCGGCAGCGTCGGCGCCTCAGCCAGCCTGCTATGGAACCCCCTTGCCTCGTCTGCCCTATCCTTACGTCGGGCGTGTCCTTCTACAGGGGGGATATTCAAAAATAGTTATAAAAGTAGTCAGGGGACGATGTGTTGACTATATTTGATTCGAGCATTTGGGAGGTATTTTATGAGTATTTCTCAATTTTTCACCCAAGATCCCCGTGTCGGGGGGCACACCCGATTTAACCCTATCCCTATATGTTTTGTTTGTTCTCTCTCTCTCTCTCTCTGTCTCTGTATCTCTTTCTCCCTTTCCCATGGTATGTTCTGTTCGGTGGCAAATCATGGGAGCCTAGAGTGCACGAGCGTTGTGGAGGACGATCAATGGAGAGGAAGCATGTTGCCAAATAATTTCCAAGTGTCTAGAACATGTGTTAAAACTGGTGTTAACAAATGAAAAAACTGTCTCTCCGATGTTTGAAACACATGTTCAATTCGATGATAGGACTGTTAGGCTGTCCATTGTCGTGGCATCCACAACACTAGCGTCGACTAGCGTCTGGCGGTCGATGAGATAGCGCCAGTTTGCCATCGATCATCGTCGACCAGCGTCGACTTAGCATCAGTTTGGCATCGATGAGCTTCGCTTTGTACCGATTCGCAAGAGCCGGGAAGATGGTTTGGGAATCTCCCATCAGTTGCCACCGACATTTGCTGTTCCCTCTCTCGCTCTCTCCCCCTCCTCGTTCCTCGTCACCGTCGCCGTGCGCCAGCCCCAACAGCACACGCGCGGCTTGACGTGTGGCGCCGGCGCGACCTGCCATCGCGCAGATCCGGGCCGTCTCTCTCCCGGCCTCTCTCTCTGTCTCCCCCTCTCTCTCTCTCTATCTCCCTTTCTCTCTCTCTCTCTCTCTCTTTGTTGCTGTCTCCCTCTCTCATTCTCTCTCTACATCCCTCCCTCCGTCCCTCCCTGCCTCTCTCCCTCCCTCACTTTCTGTTCCTCTCCATCTCCCTCTCTTTCTCGCTCTCTGTCAGGGTGTGTCTCGCCCGAGCAGGCAGGGAGCTTCCCTCAGGGTCCGCCCTCCAGAGAGGAGCCGCGCGGCCAGAGCGGGCCCTCGCGGCGAACTTCTAGACACGTCGACGCACTCCTGGAAGCCAACACCGACGTGCGATTCCTCCTCCTCCTCCTCCTCCTCCTCCTCCTCCTCCTCCTCCTCCTCCTCCTAGTCTTCCTCCTCCTCCTCCTCCTCCTCGTTCCTCCTCCTCCTCCTCCTCCTCCTACTCCTCCTCCTCCTAGCCTCTTCCTCCTCCTCCTCTCCTCCTCCTCCTCCTCCTCCTCCTCCTTAGTCTTCCTCCTTCCTCTCCTCCTCCTCCTCCTCCTCCTCCTCCTCCTCCTCCTCCTCCTCCTCCTCCTCCTCCTCCTCCTCCTCCTCCTCCTCCTCCTCCTCTTGCGCTCCACGAATCCAGTTGCGCTGCTGGGCGATTCCGCCACCTCGCTTGGGCGGGCGCCTGCTGGGGGCTTCCCGGGGCCTTTCGGGGGCCTTTCGGGACCTCCAGGTGGTCTCCTGAGGGGGAGCCGACAGACCGCCTGTGTGTAAGAGCACTCAGACCACCCTCAGCACGGAAAGGAAGCGCCGCGGGCCCGCTGAAGGCGGTGGCTGGACTTCGCAGGGGGCCAGCGTAGGGGTAGAGTACGGTGGGGGCGTTCGTTAAGGAACGTGTCCAGGAGGCTTCAGACCCTGGAGGGTTCCTTATCTGACGTGGGCGGCGGTGATATCCATGGCCGATCCTCGATTGGAGTTCCACCAGCCTCCAGACCCTGGATTCCTTATCGAAGGTTTCCTTGTCCAATGTCATCGCCGTTGGCTGCTGCTACTCCGTCCTGCGGTACTCCCCCGCCTTCTTTGCGGAGAAGGCCAAAGAGGCGGCCAGGAAGGCGGCAGCTTTCCAGGAGTACGACGCCAGGCCTGAGACCCTGTGGCCGTGGCAGCTGCCGCCAAACTGGCGGGCCATCAACCAGCTCCTCGGCGCCGCGCCCACGGAGACGTGGTCCAGCCACCACTGCGGTTGCCTGCGCAGGCTGGCGGCTCTGTCACTCTGGCCGCAGGCCAGGCTGGCCAAGCGCGGCACCGACATCGACGACCGCTGCCTGCTCTGCGGCGAGGAGAGCGGGACTCTGGCCCACCGCCACCACAGGTGCCCTGCCTGGGAGGGCTGGCGGCGAGATCGCAGGCCCGCCGACTTGAAGCGAGCTGCCGAGTTGGTGAGCACGATGGGCCACCGCTGCGAGGAGCTCTTCTGCCAGGGCCTCTTCGTTGACGCCCAGTACCTGGTGCAGAGGCCGCGCTGGGACCCTGGCTGGGAGCGCCGCTCGCGCGGCTGGGACGAGGGCGCGCTCGTGGTGCCCGCGGGCACCCTCGTCTTCACGGACGGCTCCTGCGTCAACAACGACTTCCCGATGATCAGGAGCGCGGGCTGGTCGGTGGTGGTGCTCACGCCCGACGGCGAGCGGATGGCGCAGGCGTGGGGGGCGGTGCCGCCTGACCTTGTGCCCAGCCAGACGGCGAGGGCAGGCGAGGACTACGCGGCGGTGGTCGCCCTCACGGACATCGTCGGCCACTACCGCCTCATGATCGACTGCCTCGGCACGGTCAGGGCCTGCAAGGACGTGAAGAGGGCGGCGGGCCCGACGGCCCAGTTCGCCCACCTCTGGGCGAGGGTCGGCGACGCCGCCGAGGGGGTGCACGTGAAGCACATCCCCGCCCACCGTTCGCGGGCGGCCGTCGAGCGGGGCGAACTCACGGAGGTGGAGCTCTACGGCAACCGCCTCGCGGACCAGCTCGCGAAGGCGGGCGCGGCGCTGCGCGCCATCGCCGACGAGGAGGCCCTCCTGCTCCAGGGCTGCCTGGCCCGAGCCCGCGACGCGGCACGCTACGCCGCCGATTTCGAGGTCCAGGCCACGGAGTCGGGCATGCGGGACTTCTGGCCCATCAGCTCGCTGGAGCTGGTCGACCTCACCCCCTACATGGCGGCGGAGCTCGACGGCGAGGCCGACTACTTGTACGCCGCCGTGGCGGAGCCCGCCCCTGGGACAGGTGGATTCAGCCCACCGAAGTCGCAGTCCAGTCCCAGGGGCGCGGCGAGTTCGGGATGATGCACGACGCGGAGGTGCGCGCGGCTGACGATGGCGAGGTGCAGGCCTCGGCGGCTGACGGCGGCCCCCACCTCGCCACGGCGGCGGCCCTGGCAGCGGCGGCGGCAGCTGGCGCCTCCAGCTCGAGGCCTTCGCCCGCGAGGCGTCGCCCAGCCTCGGCCGAGACGCCCGCGGAGGTGCTGCGCCGAGTGGCCCAGCGCAGGGCGCAGGAGCAGCCGAGGCGCCGCGAGGCCTCGGCGCCCGCGCCCAGCCCGCGCCTGGCGGCGGCAGCGGCGGCGGGCAGCGGCCCAGCCCCTGCGGAGGCGGCAGATGCGGCCCGTCCAGAGGGATGGAGGGTCAACGGCCACCTCCTAATGGAGTCGCGCGTCGAGGGCGACGACTCCGAGCCCTTCCTGGTCTGCGCGGCTTGCTGGATGTACTGTCGCCTCCCCAGGTACGCGCGCCGCGGCCTGGGCAAGCCGTGCGGGGCCAGCGCGGCGGCTGGGCAGCCCAAGAGCAAGAAGGGCTCCAGGGCTCAGGCGCGGTCGGACTTCGCACGTGGCATCCTGCCAGCGTCGAAGGATCCGATCGCGCCGCTGGCCTCGCCAAAGGAGAGCACTCGCCTGCGCTGGGCGGCGGCGCTCCTGGCCAGGCAGGGCCACGGCGCGGAGGAGCAGGCGCTTGAGGCGGCGCCCGTGCCAGCGCAGCGGCAGCCTGCAGCCGCCCCGCCCCCGCCGCCTGCGGCTGGTGCTGGGAGCCAGGGTGCAGCGCCGCCGAGCGCCGCGGCGCCCCGGCGCCTGGCCGCGGCGGCACCGCGGGCGGAGGCCGCCGAGCCGCGGCGCGTCCGCCCAGGGCTCGAGGGCGTCCTCCGAGCCCACGGTTTCGCGGACGCTGCGGCGGCCCGCGAGCGCGGGCGAGCCGCGAGGGCAGCGGCGGCCCGCGCAGGCAGCGCGGCGGAGCTCGCCGAGGGCTGGTGAGGGCTCGGCTGGCGGCTGTAAGTGCTCTCGCGGCCCTCCGCCTGCCCCGCCGCCCCCTTCTTAGAATGCATGCATGAAGCCTCCGTGCCGTCGCGCGGAGCCCACAGATATATATATATATATATATATATATAAATGTCATCGCCGTAGCGCAGGGTCGCCCCGAAACCCTTCACCCGAGAGCGGCGGGCGACGCCGCCAGGTGGGGCCGAGCCGCGCGGGCTCCCTGAGACCCAGGGGCAGCGGCCAACGCCGGCGCCGGGCAGGGTCGAACTACACAGGGGGGGGCGAAGTCGGACGTTTTCCGGCGGCGTCGCCGCTGCACCGAGACGTTCCCGCCTCGGGGTGCTTACCAGCAGCCGCGCCTCGCCGAGATCGTCTGGGGGGGGGGGGGGCGCGGAGCGCCCCGAATGCCCAGCTGAGGCCCGAGCTGTGAGCGGGCGGCGCGCCCAGAGGGGCAGGCCGGAAGGGGCGGGCCTTCTGCGGAGCCACAGGGGAGGGCTTCTCAGAAGGCGGGCGGGCTTCGAGGAGCCCCGCCTTCTCCGAGAAGGCCACCTCCTCCTCCTCCTCCTCCTCCTCCTCCTCCTCCTCCTCCTCCTCCTCCTCCCTCCTCCTCCTCCTCCTCCTCCTCCCCTCCTCCTCCTCCTCCTCCTCCTCCTCCTCCTCCTCCTCCTCCTCCTCTTAGTCTTCCTCCTCCTCCTCCCTCCCTCCCTCCTCCTCCCCCCTTCTCACCCCTCCCCCAGGCGCGCCGCCGAGCCAAGTGCAAGCAGCATGCTTTCTGGGGCCATGGCGAGGCAGTGCATCCGGGACCAGGATGACCCCGCACGCACGTCGTACCCAGAGTGCAGTTGGACTCAAGGGCTCCCTCGAGGGCGCGAAGCTATTCGCGTTTCGCGCTTCGCGGTCCTCGTTCCTCCTCCCCCTCCTCCTCGTCCTCCTTTTCTCCCTTTGGGGGGGCGGCGCGAGAGCGCGAAGTTATTCGCGCTTCGCGCAGCGCGAAGCGCGAAGTTGGGAGCCCTAGCGGACTGCGTCGCCCGGGCCGCCCAGAGGCAGAAGTCCCCCCCTTCCTGTGGGGCACGCCGTTCTGTCGTGCTCGAGGCGCTTAAGGTATCGCTCGGACGTGTGCACTTTGTCTCGGCGGGGACTCTTTAAGGAGCATCCTGGAGCATCCTGCGTAAAAGCCACGCACGAAACCCCCAAAAAACACAGGAGATGTCCGAGCGACGGGGAGGGGGGGAGGAGGAGGAGGAGGAGGAGGAGGAGGAGGAGGAGGAGGAGGAGGAGGAGGAGGAGGAGGAGGAGGAGGAGGAGGAGGAGGAGGGGCAGGGAGGCTTCTCGCGGCGGTCGGCCTCGTGGGGGCCCTCGCAGAGGCCACGGGGCCGCCGCCAGAAACCGCCCACGAGTGCAGAGCGGGCGGCGCCTGGGAACAAGGGCTCCCTCGAGGGCGCGAAGTTATTCGCGCTTCGCGCTTCGCGGTCCTCGTTCCTCCTCCCCCTCCTCCTCGTCCTCCTATTCTCCCTTTGGGAGGGCGGCGCGAGAGCGCGAAGTTATTCGCGCTTCGCGCAGCGCGAAGCGCGAAGTTGGGAGCCCTAGGGGAACGGGTCGGGACTCTGGGGACCGCGCGTTGGCAGGCAGGCGAGGCATCGGGAGTCTCCGGGCGATCTGCGCCCCGGCCAGGGCGCAGCACGACCCGGTCGGGCGGCGGAGGGGGCAGGGAACTTGCATTGGCATCGCTCGGCCGCTCGAAAAAGCCACGCACGAAGCCGAAACATCGGAGGAAGAGAACTATGCACATGCACTGATCCTGGCAAGGCCCATCCTTGACCCAGGATCGGTGCATATGCCTTCCTGGCCAAGGTAGGAGGGCGTATGCACCGATCCTGGGCTCAGGATTGGCCTGGCCAGAATCGGTGCATGTGCATAGTTCTCTTCCCTCTAGAAAAAAGCTCTAGAAAAAAGCACAGGGAAGGGACGTCCGAGCGATGGACAGGGAAGGGGGGGTGGGGGTGACGCAGCCTGCCGCATGCAGCTGCCCTCGGTCCCGCCGCCCGGCACCTTCACCGATGCGTTGGCGCCTCCGGCGCTGGGAGGCGCCCAGGAAATCAGCTGCATGTGCCGATTCGCCCCCCCCCCCCACCCAACTTCCCAATTGCCTCCCCCCTTTCATCCGACCCGATCGTACCTCAGAGACAGCCGCACTCACGCCCACGTCGGCCTCCAAGAAAGCACAGCTGGCGTACGTAAACATAAACGTTCGGAGTTACCCCCCCTTGGTCGGAGCCGAGGTGCCCGAAATCCTGAGGACGACGAGGGGAACGGCACGGGGGAGGGGGGAGGGTTCGCAGTGCCCGTGCCGAGGTGCTCACCCGAACGCTGAGGACACGAAGCGAGCACGGAGTTCCGGCATCAGCGGCGGGGGGTCCAAGGGGGGACTGCCCCGATGATCAGATTTGGTGGGTCTCTCGTCCGAACCCGATCTGCGGCGCAGGACCCCGATGCGTTCCAACACAAGGGGGGAGGGTGGCAGTCGGCATTGGTCAGGTCCTCGCACGAGAGACAAGCGGCGCCGACCTGCAGAGGTCTCGGGCCGGGCGAAAGGGGGGGATTGGGAAAGGGGGGGGTACGAAATTTGCTGCATGCAGCTGGTTTCGGCCTCACCGAGGGGCCCATTCCTCGATACATAGCCGCCTCCGGCGCCGGGAGGCGCCGGGAAAATCAGCTACGTGAGCTGATTCTCAACCCCCCCTTTACTATCCCCCCCTTCGCCCGACCCGAAGGTCGGCTCGAGAGCAGTCGAGCCTGCAGCAGTCTCGGACCCTCGTGCGCTCATGAGACTTTGCAGATGCGATCGATGCGCGGGAGGCATGGAGCGGGGGCCGCAGGGGGCAGAGGTTGGCCGAGTGCAGCACGAGGCGCAGGAGGAGGAGGGAGGAGGAGGAGGAGGAGGAGGAGGAGGAGGAGGAGGAGGAGGAGGAGGAGGAGGAGGAGGAGGAGGAGGAGGAGGAGGAGGAGGAGGAGGAGGAGGAGGAGGAGGAGGAGGAGGAGGAGGAGGAGGAGGAGGCGGAGGAGGAGGAGGAGGAGGAGGAGGAGGAGGAGGAGGAGAGGAGGAGGAGGAGGAGGAGGAGAGGAGGAGGAGGAGGAGGAGGAGGAGGACGAGGAGGAGGGCGAGGTTGGTCGAAGGAGGGGCAGGAGGAGGAGCAGGAGCAGGAGCGGGAGGAGCAGCGGCAGGAGGGAGGGAGAGGTTGGTCGAGTGCTGCCAGACGTGCCCTCACAAGGCTCCGGCCGGCCCCAGGCCCCGTGGGGTCCCCAAAGATGGCCAGGGGAGAGGGGGGGGCACCCTGGACCAGGGAGGAGGAGGAGGAGGGAGGAGGAGGGAGGAGGAGGAGGGAGGAGGAGGGAGGAGGAGGAGGAGGAGGAGGAGGAGGAGGGAGGAGGAGGGGGAGGAGGGAGGGGAGGAGGAGGGAGGAGGAGGGAGGAGGAGGGAGGAGGAGGAGGGAGGAGGAGGAGGAGGAGGAGGAGGAGGAGGAGGAGGAGGAGGAGGAGGAGGAGGAGGGAGGAGGAGGGAGGAGGAGGAGGAGGGGGGAGGGAGGAGGAGGGGGGAGGAGGAAAAGGAGGTGGAGGGAGGAGGGAGGAGGAGGAGGAGGAGGAGGAGGAGGAGGAGGGAGGAGGAGGAGGGAGGAGGAGGGAGGAGGAGGGAGGAGGAGGGAGGAGGATGAGGAGGAGGCTTTTTTGACTGCACTTGGCTCGTTGCAAGTAGCTTGAGCTGGGTGGCCGAGGTCGGCCAGGCGGCAGACAGAGCCCGCCTAGCGGGCACGGCAAAGGTTCTCCGCTCCTGGTCCGTCCGCAGGCAAAAACGATTCTTCGCCATTGGACCTGCATGATGGGCGGGGGAGGTATTGGCACCGAAGGGGAGGGAGGGGGAATAAAAAGAAGAGAGGGGATCGGTGCCGTGCGAGAAACACTGAGCGCGCCATCTAGGCGTTGCCCTATGCGGGCAGCGCTGAACGACCGAAGAGCAGCAAAGCTAGCCACAGGGACGGCCAGATGGGAGCATGGCTTAGCCATGGAAATGAGCGGGATGAGTAGGAAGAGGGCCAAAATGGCCTTGCCGCACTGTAGGGCGGCCGTGGCGGAGCGGACCAGGAGGGAGAGGCTGGCGTTGCCGCCAAGAGACTAGGAAGCCCCATCGGTAACGCATGTGACCGGAAAAGGGGGCAGGTGAGAGAGCGCCTGTGCTGTGCTGGGCGTCTTGGAGTAAACGTGGTAAGAGGGGAGGGATGATCATAGGGAGGGAGAGGGATTATCTTGCCCAGCCAAGCAGCGCTAGGGCGCGGTAGCTGTCAGTAGAGGTACGCCCCTCTGACGGCCACCATTCGCCGAGAAATGCTCGGCAGGTGGGATGTACTGAGGCAGCATCTTTGCTTGCCGCAATAGCCAGGAGACTATGAAGCCCCATCGGTTACGCACGTGACCGGAAAAGGGGGGCAGCTGCGAGAACGCCTGTGCTGTGCTTGACGTCTTGGTGTAAACGAGGAAAAAAAGGGAGGGAAGAACATATGGGAGGGAGAGGGATAATCTAGCCAAGCCAAGCAACACTAGGGCGCGGTAGCTGTCCGTAGAGGTACGCACCTCTGATGGGCAGCATTAGCCGAGAGTTACTCGGCGGGTGGGATGTGCTGCGGCAGCAACTTTGCTTGCTGCAGTATCGACTCAGCCGTGGGGAGTCTGCGAATTGCGCTGTGAGCATTGCTCCGACCGCTCTACTGGTAGCATGGCTGCTCAAAAGCGTCGCTTTGGCCTGGCCGCAATGCTGCGGCGAGAATGTGTGAAACTAGAGACTGGGGCTGGCTACAGCTCTTGCAGCTGGCGCGCCCTCTGGATGGGGCTGAAGAAAAGAGCTGAAGGGCCCGCTGCGACGAGACTGTAGGCCAGCTCGGCCGACCTTAGATTGGAGCAGCAAAGCTGCTCAGCTGGTGAATTACGGTACGTGTGGCTGGCTAGGGCTATCTAGGTGGTGGGCTGCCGATATAAGCAGAGACTAGGGTATTAGGCTGGCCCACCACCTATGATGAAGACTCAGCCGTGGCGAGTCTGCAAATTGAGCTGTGAGCATTAGCTGTCCGCTCTTCTGGTAGCGGGGCTAGCTAAAAATGTCGCGTTGGCTGCGCTAGTGCGGCAGAGAGGTGTGAAGCTGGAGACTGGTGCTGACTACGACTTTGCAGCGGGCCCTTGGCATGGGGCTAGATGAAAGAACTGATGGGCCCGCTGCAACGGGATTGCAGGTCGGCTCAGCCGATCTTAAATTGGAGCAGCACGGCTCTCCAGCTGTAAACATTTGGCTCGTGTGGCTGGCTAGGGCTGTCTAGGTGGTGGGCTGCCGTGGTGAACAGAGACTAGAGTATAAGGCTAGCCCACCACCTATTATTAGCGCCAAGGTCGCCCTTGTCGACCTGGGATGGCGCCGGCTGGGAGGAAGCGCGCTCTAGGGCCCGCTCATGCACCGCGCGGCTGCCGCGCGGCCGCCGACGCCGCCGCTCGCGCCCGGGCCTCCAGCAGCACGGTCTCGACCTCTGAGATGGTCGCTAGGCCTGGAGCCTCTATCCATTCCCAGTCCCAAGTTTCGACGACCTGGCCGTTGATGACGTCGAGCGACTTGAGCTTCCACACGAACGGGTAGAGCATGCCGTTTGGCATCTTCCATTCGCCAGGGCACGTAGCTGGCCACCATTTCTTGAACTCCTTGTTGGCGGCAATGTACTGGGAGCCCTGCCATGCCGAGCCCGAGTACGTGTCGCCTGATAGGCCGAAGGGCTCGGCCGCGGCCACCTGCGGGGGCGCGGCCCCCTCAGTCGCCGCCGAAGCGCGCCCGCCCGCAGGAACCATGGCTGCGCCGCGCGCTCTGAGAGGAGGGGGAGCGCGGAAGGAGCGAAAAGAAATAGCCCATAAGCCAACGGCCATATATGCGTGAAACCTAACTGGCTTATGCGTGCGCCTGGGTGAGGAGGACCCTCCTGATGGGCCGACTGATGCATGCTTGGCCCGGCGCTGAGTCGATAGGGATGAGGATGGTTCCGCTGCGCATGTTGACCCGCAGCGAAAGGCCGGTGCGAAAAGGTATGCCCGTGCCGAATAAAATGGACCGTGCGTCGGTCTCCTGAAGAATGGGGAGGTGAAAAAAGCGTGGTCTCTCCACTGAAGATGGCAGCCGGGTTTCCTGCCCGTGGAATTGCTCCATTAGGAGCCCCACATTGATGGGCAGTGGAGACCAGAGCGGAATGTGACCTGCCGTGATCACTACCAGCCACTGTACGACTGTAGGCTGCGGTGGCACGGCCTCAGTGGGTGCGCAGCGGACGTCGCCGTGCTCGAACTGCGGCAGGTGCTGCGCATCTGGGGTCGGCATGGCCTGAGGGGCTATGGTTCAGGGAGGCGGAGGGTTCGAGAGAGGTAGGACAACGGAAGGCAAAATGGCCGCACCAGGATCATGGCCTGGAAATCAATTAGGATGGGGCTGCCAGCCGCTGCATCCTCCAGAAGACGCCGAGGGATGAGAGCAGGCTGCTCCCAGGCCCCCGTGTGGAGGAGGTCTAGAAAAATCTGGTCGGGCACGTAGACAGTGACCAAACTTATAGCGGGTGAGAAACGGGCAGCATAGGGGCCTTCACCCGCTGCGCGATGAGGATAAATGTGGAGTAAGTTGGGAGAGTTGGCCTCGCACCAACGCACGTACCATCGCTCGACTGTGTGATTAGCGACATCGGGCAAGTCCATGTGGAGCTCGGGGCCTACGGTAGCGCGGGCGTGTGGCAGAGCAGGCGGCCCACTCTCGAGCTGCCATGTAGCCTGCCATTGAGGTACCGAGGCAGGCTGGTACACAGCGGTAGGAGACAGCAAAAGAGCGTGGCGCCTCGAGCCGCCGCTGAGAAAGCGGAAGACCTGCTGGTGGGCCAGGAGAAGCCGCTCCGCCAGGTACTCCCAAAAGGGCCATGCGCTGCGAAAGTCTGGGGGCAGCCGCTCCATAATGCGGAGCAAATCTAGGTGCCTCCCCGGGGCCGCTTCAGCAGCGGGCATGTCCTCGTCTGCGTCGGCGTTGCCCAAGGTGCTGAGCTCGCGCATCATGGCCTGTGGGGGGAGGAGCGAAGTAAAGGAAGCTGAGAGAGGTAAGGAGGGAAGAGGTAGGCCTGGGCTGAATTACAGCTGCATGGCGTAGGTTTAACGCCTGGCGGCATCGCCTCCTTCACGAAGCTTGCGCGGCCGCCTGGGCGAGAGGCGCTGACCGCAATGCGAGAGGCTTTCGCCTTCTCTTAACTGAAGTTTGAGGCGCTCCCTGTGTATCCTGTCGATACGGAGCTGGTCCTGCCTATGCTCCTCTTTGAGCTGGGCAATCCTGTTCTCGTGCGCCTTGAGGACTGTACTGCGCTGCTCGTCCGATGCTGCGTCTGGCGCTTCGGCAGGCGAGTGCGAGCGCGGAGCCGCATGGGCAGCGCGGTGAGATTCTTAGGCTTACGCCACACCGCCGACCCCTTGTTTATGCCAATCTGGGGGTAGTAGAAGCTGCGAAGGGGTGAAAAGGCGAGTGATATTTGTTTGGTGTCTGTTCGCCGCCACCGCCAGAGGGTCTCGGGCAGTTCCGCGGGGAGGTCCGAGCGGACAGCGACACTGCGAGTTTTGGAGCCACTCGGGGGCCGTTTCGGAGCCTCTGGGGTGCTTCTTGGGGGTTCCTTGGGGCGTCTGGGCGGCCTCGTGAGGGCCTCTGGGGGCCTCTTGGGGCACTCTTGGGGCCCCCTGGGGCTCCTGGGGGCAGAAAGCTAGAGTTTCAACATGTTTGGTCGCCCTCTTGGGCCCCTCGTGGTGCCGTCTTGGAGCCCTCTTGGGCCGTCTTGGGGACCTCTTGGGCCGTCTTGGGGCCGTCTTGGGCCGTCTGGAGGCCGTCTTGGGGGCCTCTTGGGCCATCTTGGGGCTATCTTTGGGGCCTCTTTGCCCGTCTTGGAGCGTCGGGAAGCCGGAAAGGCGGAAAAGCAAAAAACATCGAAAAACACTCTGGAAAATCAGCAATTTTTGACTCTTTGGGCCCTCTTGGGAGGCTCATTTGGGACCTCAGGGGCCGTCTTGGAGACCTCTTGGCCCGTCTTGGGGCCATCGTGGGCGTCTTGGAGCGGTCGTTTGGCTTCTCGGAGCCTTCGTGGGCCGTCTTGGAGGCCTCTTGGGGGCTTCGTGGCCCGTCTTGAAGCCCTCTTGGGCCAGGAAAAGCCCCGTGGAGCGCTCGTCCCGGACCCTTGGGCCAGGAAAAGCCCCGTGAACCGCTCGTCCCGGACCCCCCCCCCCTCCAAATCGACCGGACCGGGCTCCCGGGGGAGGGGTTTGGGGAGGGGGAAGCATCTCACACGCCGATGATCCCCAAGGGGTCGGCGGACTTGCGGGCCTTATGGTGCCTTGGAGGAGGAGAGGCTGGAGGCGAGGCCGTGCCGCGGAATGCCTGCGGGCTGCTTTGAGCCTCGGCTGGTCCGCGGCGCTGCGGCGCCGGCTGCTTGAGTGCACTCTTGCGCGGCTCCGTGCTTCGGCGCGAATTGTATGCCACCCTAGGGGCTTTGGCCGTGAATTCGTCTGTAAAGGAGACCTGTTTACGCTTGCGAGTGGCAGAGGCGCGGGGCACTGCTGGCTGTTCAGCTGGCTCCGGAGAATCCTGCGGGGGAAAAGGGGAAGAGACAGAGGAATATGAGGCATCGTCTACCTGCGCAGGCCTCCTAGGAAGCGCAGGCGAACTGGAGGCCCTGCGCGGCTGACGCCTGTGGGGGGCTGCAGCTTTGCGGGATTCCCGCGGAGGTGGAGGTGAGGGACGCGCAGCATGGGGTGGAGAAAAAGGAGAGGCGGCCTGGCCGATCCAGCCTTCCGGAATGGCGGCTTTGGCAGACGTGCCCGGCCGGCCTTCGGAGCCCTCACGAGGCTCCGGCCGGCCCCGGGCCCCGTGGGGTCCCCAAAGATGGCCAGGGGAGAGGGGAGGGCACCCTGGACCAGGGAGGAGGAGGAGGAGGGAGGAGGAGGGAGGAGGAGGAGGGAGGAGGGAGGAGGAGGGAGGAGGAGGAGGAGGGAGGAGGGAGGAGGAGGGAGGAGGAGGGAGGATGATGAGGAGGAGGGAGGAGGAGGCGGAGGAGGACGAGGAGGAGGAGGAGGAGGAGGAGGAGGAGGAGGAGGAGGCGGAGGAGGAGGAGGAGGAGGAGGAGGGAGGAGGAGGAGGGTTCGGGGAGCGCCTGTCGAGGCCCGGGAGCGCCTCGATCCGTCGGGCCTCGATCCGTCGGGCCTCGGCCCCAGGGCCAAAGCCAGGGGGAGGGGCGGCGATCGGAGGCCGCGCAGGGGGTGATCCTCAGGAGAGGAAAGAACACACAGACACAATTAATCGTCGATTCCCCCGAAAATATGGGAAAATATGGGAAGTGGGGGGGAAGACAAAAATCCCAGAAAATATGGAAAAATATGGGGAACACTTTTTTATTAGTGGGCATTGAGTTGTGTGTCCCAGGGCCCCTTCAGTGATCCCCGGAGCGGGGCCTCCACATCGCCTGGGCCGGCAGGGCAGGGCGAGGAGAGCGACGGAGCGAGCGGGAGGGCCGAGGGAGCGCTCGGGTCGGACGAAGACGCGGGGGATGGGGGGGGAGAGGCAGGCAGGCAGGCAGGCAGGCAGGCAGGCAGGCAGGCAGGCAGACAGCAGGCTGGCGCGCACTGCACGCTGCTGGGGAATGACCGGGGTACGGATCGGGTCGGGCGAAAGGGGGGGATTGGGAAAGGGGGGGTTACGAAATTTGCTGCATGCAGCTGGTTTCGGCCTCACCGAGGGGCCCATTCCTCGATACATAGCTCCATCCGGCGCCGGGAGGCGCCGGGAAAATCAGCTACGTGAGCTGATTCTCAAACCCCCCCTTTGCTATCCCCCCCTTTCGCCCGACCCGAACGGAATCCGTTGCGTGCAGCTGGGTTCGGCCTCGCCGCCAGGCGCTCTCCTCGATGACTTTGCGCCACGGGGGCGTCGGGGCAAGAGGCTGCGCGAGCCGATTCGCCAACGCCTCCGTGGCTATCCTCCCCTGGTCGTCGGACCCCAGGAACGAGGGGGGTCCCCTGGATCTCTGGGGTTGCTCCCCCAGGGCTCGTTTCGATTCTTCCGATTCGATTCGATTCGACTTCGATGGTTTCCGATATCGATTCGATTCGACTTGGGATTCCGATTTGGGATCCGATTTCTCATTGGAGGCACACTTGCCTGCCGATGTCCGCCGATTCGACTTTTCCCGACTTGGCTGCCGATTTCCGCCGATCCGATTCATTTCGATTGCCGATCCGACTTATCGATTCGATTCTGGGCTCTCCTGCCCGTCCGTCGGCGATGCATCTCCGATGGCAAGTTGAGGAGTCCCCCCATCGAGCCAGACGCCCCCCCCCTCCTCTCGTTGCCCCGGAACGCGAGCGCGCGGGAGAGCACACCTTAGGCGATGCTTACGAATTTTAAGTTTTCGGCCAGAGTCTTGATTATTCTTAACTTTTCAATGTGAATCCCAAGATTTTGATAGAAGTTCTGGGTTTTTGTTCCAGTTCTGAGACTCTGAACTTCTTAACCCATGGTTTCTTAACAAGGGCTCCCTCGAGGGCGCGAAGTTATTCGCGCTTCGCGGTCCTCGTTCCTTCTCCCCCTCCTCCTCGTCCTCCTCTTCTCCCTTTGGGGGGGCGGCGCGAGAGCGCGAAGTTATTCGCGCTTCGCGCTCCGCGCAGCGCGAAGCGCGAAGTTGGGAGCCCTAGCTGCATGCAGACTCGGCGCGGCGCGTCGCCGGCTGGGGCGGCGCCGGCGTCACTTTCTGGGGGTGCCTGTGAACGGTCTGCGGGTTCGTCGCCCTCCTCCCTCTTCCTCGCCCTCCTCCCTCTTCCTCGCCCTCCTCCCTCTTCCTCGCCCTGCCCTCCCTCCTCGCCCTCCTCCCTCTTCCTCGCATTTGAGCCTCCCCCTCCCTTCTCGCCGCCCCCCGGCTCCGCAGGCGGGGGGGGGGCCGTGGCGGGGGCATGCCTGGTCCGTCTTGTATGTCAGGAGGAAAAGAAACACACAGACACAATTAATCGTCGATTCCCAGGAAAATACGGGAAAGTATGGGAAGTGGGTTGGAAGACAAAAACCCAGAAAAGATGTGAAAACATGGGGCACGTTTTCATTTGTGTGTATTTATTTGTGTGTCCTGGGGCCCCTTCATCGTGGGGCTGCTCCTCCAGGTCCACGGCTCAGGAGAAGGCCTGCGCGCGCCTGAGGCAGCGAGAGAGGGCATAGGGAGGGTCGTCTTCTCAGCAGGTCCGGGAGGCCTCCGGAGAAGCTCGCTGAGCCTCGTCCGAAGCCGCAGAGGGCCTCTCGGGGAGCCGAGGGGCTGCCGAGAGGCCCCGCCGCCTTCGGAGAAGGCGTGCCCCCTCTCTCCCCCCCGAGGGCGCCGCCGGCACGGAGGGGGGGGGGGGGCGGGCCCTCCGGGACACGGGGCGAGAGCAGCATGCACCTTAGGCGATGCTTAAGAAAACTTAGGTTTTCGGCCAGAGTCTCGATTATTCTTAACGTTTCAATGTAAATCTTGAGATTTTAATGGAAATGTTGGGTTTTTATTCAAGTTCTGAGACAATGAATTTCTTAGCCCATGATTTCTTAAGCATTTCGCACGGTGTGGTTGTTTCTTTTTCCCAGAGGCTCCACGTGGGCCACTCATCTCGGGCTCCCCTGGGGCGCCCCCTGCCGCCTCGCCCTGAGCGGGGCCAGCAGCAGCCCGGCACGGGCGGCCACCGCCTCGCGCGCCTTTTGCGCCCCTCGCGCTGGCGCCGAGCTGCTGCCGAGGTCGCTCGCTCGCGCGCTCTCGCTTCCCCCCCTCGGCCCGCCGCCGACGCCAGCGAGCGGTCGAGGCGAGGAGGAGGGAGAGGCGAGGGCGAGGAGGAGCGAGGGGGAGAGGGAGGGGGAGGGGAGGGAGGAGGAGGAGGAGGAGGAGGAGGAGGAGGAGGAGGAGGAGGAGGAGGAGGAGGAGGAGGAGGGCGAGGGAGAGCGAGGCCCTCCCCGTCGGGTCGGCCCGCCCGACCCGCGATGCCGAACGGCCCGGCCCGCGATCCGATTCTCCGCGCCGCTTCGGGCGCGAGCCGATCTCTTTTCCGATCCGATCCGATTTCGCGATCCGATCCGATCCGATCTCTTTTCCGATCCGATCCGATTTCGCGACCCGATCCGATTGCGCGATCCGATCCGATCTCTTTTCCGATCCGATCCGATTTCGCGATCCGAGCCGTCTCGCGCGGTTCGAGCCAGCTCAGGCCTGACAGCGAGCGGGGGAGGGAGGGAGGGAGGGAGAGAAGGAAGGAAGGAGAGAAGGAAGGAGAGAAGGAAGGAAGGAGAGAAGGAAGGAGAGAAGGAAGGAAGGAAGGAGATGGCAGAGACGGGAGGAAGGAGAGAAGGAAGGAAGGAAGGTTGGGGCGGGATGGAGGGAGGAGGAGGAGGTGGAGGAGGAGGAGGAGGGAGCGCCACCAGCCCAGGCCCTCATGACAAGGAACCTGGCCTTGGCATCATCTGTCGTGGAACCCAGGAGGACGTAAAACCCCAGTGCCTGGGCCCCTCTGTCTAACTGGGGCGGGGACCAACTCGGGTACCCCCGGGCCGAGGAAGGATGATGATGATTGTCGAGCCGAGGCGACTCGAGCGAAGTTTTGAGTCAACCTCTCCTTCCTCACTCTCTCTCTCTTGCCGCCGCTTCCGCGGCTGTATGGGATCGAGGAGGGGGCCCCCTCTTTTGTGCAGAGAGCGCGGCAGACACGCTCGCCGGCACGGGCCGGCGCCAGATGCTCGACGGACGAGCGCAGCACATCACATCGTGCAGAATATATCGTCGACGGTAATCACGACATTGGTATTGCGGAGCTTGATCCACGGACCAGTTCTGGTGTTCCCCAAGGGACCAGAACACCATGGAGCGAGACGACAAGAAGGCAAAGGATGCCATCCCTGAATGGGACGGCAACCCAGGACGTTGGCGACACTTCGAGACGGCAGTGAAGTGGTTCCCTCGTACGCTGAAGAAGCAGGACAGGGACCTAGCGGCGAACAGGATCATCGGTCGCATGCTACAGAGCAAGACGATAGCCATACGGACGTTTGCGACCACTTTGGATCCAGACAGATATGAGAATCCGAACGGCCACCTCCTCCTCTTAGACGACCTGAGGAACAGTCCACTGGGAAAGCTACCTATCCCGGACGCGGCCCACAAGATTAAGCACTACTACAAGGACTTCAAGCGCCGCAAAGGCGAGACAGTGGGCGCGCTCCTGATCCGGGAGCAGGACTGCTACTCAGAGATGGTCCAGGCGCTGGAGCGCCTCTTGGAGGAGATGGGCGACAATGACAAGTACAAGCAGTGCCAGGAGTGCTACGGCTACTTCGACAGAGACCGTGGCGCAGCCGGACGTGGACATTGGTACTGCCAGAGGTGCTGGGACCACTGGGAACCCAGCCCCGATGCGCCGACGCCCTCAGCAGCAGATGATGCCCCTGCTGAGGAAGCAGAAGAAGCAGATGAGTATGAACGACAGTCGATTACGTCTCGCTCGCAGGGCTCTCGAACGGATCGATTTCACCGACAAGAATCCATGGCGAGCAAGCTCAAGGTTTCGGAAGCGATGGCAGTGGGCTCCACGTTCTTCGGCCATGCTTCTGGAGTCCTGAAGGTCCTCCGCGGTTTCTTCCTGCTCGAGGCGATGGACTTCACCGAGAAAGAGAAGCAGGACGTCCGCGTGGTCACGCAGAATCGTTTGGATTTCGATGCAGTCTCCAAGGCTTTGAAGGAGAGATGGGAGGACAAGGCGCTGGTGCAGCGGGACTTCGGACCGAGGGCTATGCCTCGGTACGGCCCGGAGTCGAGCCCTCAGTCGGCCCTCGTTGCAGAGCTTGACGACGTACACGGACCGGACTGGTATGACGGCTACGCAGCGGCAGTTCAGGCGTGGGAGAACGACGGATACGACCACCACGAGGACGAGGACGACTACGATGTCGTGGAGGAGCCGCAGATAGCCTCAGAGCCAGAAGGGTCCGAGGCCATGGATGAGGATCTCAATCATCTCAATGAGGAGCTCGAGGCGGCCCAGGCGATGGCAGCCGAGGCTTCACGTACTCTAGTTCAAGCCAGGCAAGCAGTGGCCGCAGCTCACAAAGATCGAGGATTTGGCAAGCCATCATCGAGTCCAGGAGGGAAGAGCCGCCTTCCCCCGTCGTGGCCACACCAGCCGCCCTCGAGACCGCCGTTCAATGGTCGAGGCCCGAAGGGCAGCAAGAGCGGCAAGAACGGCAAGGGCAGCAAGTACCGCGACAGGGACCACGACCAGAAGGGCAAGAATGCGAACTACCTGGAGTTTCACACGATCACGCACGGGTTTGACGAGCTCCAGGGTCTGTACCAGGCGGAGCTGACCGACAGCGGCCTCGCCCCCTCTGAGGCCATGGTTGATTGCGGGGCTTCCGCGTCCGCCGGAGGCGAGCGCGCAGTCCAGGCCCTGGTCGCCGCCGTTGCGGCTGCGAACCCGCAGGCCAGGATCGAGATCAACAAAAATGAAAGACCGTGGTTTCGTTTTGGAGATAATAAGTGGGGCAGAGCACTGTATAAGGTTTCGGTTGAGTTCGAGCCGGGCTTCGTTCTGAGCATCTTCGCTCTCAGTCCTGGCGTGCCTCTCGTTCTGTTGGGAATGACTGCTCTGGAGTCGTGGCCGGCAATCGTGAATTTCCGAACCGGGGAGGCTGTGATCAGGGGGCAACTGGTGCAGCTTCGCAAGACTCCAGTCAAGGGCCATTGCATCCTCGACCTGGTGAAGCACGTTTCCGAGATTTTAAACCCGACCGAGGAAAACACCGAGGGTCTTGCAAGGGCGTTTCAGAGATGGTCGATGACAAAGACCACATCACCACCATCAGCATCATCTCAGACAAGAACGACATCATCAGCATCATCTCGGACAAGAACGACTTTATCAGCACCATCTCAAACAAGAACGACATCATCAGCATCATCTCAGATGAGAACGACACCATCATCAGTATATACGGCTTTTACGACAACACCGTCATTGATAACAGCAACATCACCTCCATCAACCATAACAGGAAGAGCAGCTCCATCATGGTCATCCCATCCTCCGCCGTCTTTTGGCACTGGAACTCGCTCAGAGCGATTTTCGGCAATCCGCAAGCCGGCGCTTCAGCCAGCGCGTTTCCATGGAGGGCAAGGACGAATGGGTACCTGTCGACATAGATGCCGACAAGAAGGAGGAGGGCACGGAGGTAAAGTCACCTTCGGCGGCAGCGAGCTCCGGACCTACGACCCAGGTCAAGCGGGAGTTCGTCTTCAACGGCCAGAAGATGGAGTATGTCACCTCGGAGGGCAAGGTCAAGGAGAGAGATCCGGGCAACGCGCACCAGGGTCGCAAGAAGGAGAAGCAGATGGAGCTGGACCCGGCGTTCGCACTGCAGGTGGACCCCCGCGACCCGAGGACCACACGGGGACCGTGCGGGCAGACGCATCGCAAGTACTTCACGGTCAACAACCAGTGGGGCCAGACCAGGACGTGCTATCGGTGCGGGCTGAGGTTGCTCTACGTTCCGACGACGAAGGCGCCGATGACGAACCTCAGCATGCAGCATCCGAAGTTGGTGGAGTCCGGCCTGGAGCTGGTGCGGCACTGCAACCTGTGGGAGACGGCCAATCACGAGCAGGTGACCGCGATGATCAACATCGCCACCTCACTTCGGAGGCTCCCCGGGACCGAGATCCGACACGCGCCGGATGCGCTGCTGGAGATGTTGGGGGCAGCGAGTCCCAGGCGCAAGGTCCAGATGGCCGAACCAGTACCCGGGCCAGTCTGAGCCGGGTGCCGAGACAGCTTCTGACGGCCGGACGCCGCAGGACACTACTCGCAGGACTGGCTTTGGCCATGACCGTGGGTACGATCACCGAGGCAGTGGAGATCTGCTGCCATCCCAACAGCATGCTGACCGACGAGTGCACCAACATCGGCCTCAGCATGGAGCGGATCAGCATCGAGAACGGCTACAACCTCAGCACGAAGACGGGGTTCGAGGCCGCTAGCAAGAAGCTGGACGAGGTGATGCCGAAGAGGGCTTGGATATCGCTACCATGCACACTATGGACTTCGCTTACGAACTTCAATTACAAAACACCAGAGGCACGTGCACGCCTCGAGAAAGACCGACTTCGAGACAGACGACGTGTGAAGTATGGAGTTCTCCTGTTGCTAAAGATTGTTGACAACGGAGGCGAGGTCTACTTCGAGTGGCCTCACAGGTGTCAAGGCTGGAAGATTCCCGAGCTCAACTTTCTACGCACAGAGTTGAGGCGTCGGGGACGACACGTCTTCGAGGATCGGATCGACGGGTGCATGTACGGCCTCAGGGACTACAACACCAACGAGCTCGTCGAGAAGGGCTGGAGGATCATGACCACCGACCCGGAGTTCTCCAAGGTCGCGACCGTGTGTGACCACTCACACGGCCACCGAGTCATCAGCGGGAAGCTACACACTGCAGCCACAGCCTACTACCCGCAGGCGATGTGCAAGGCAATTGCCCGGCTGTGGCATGCTCAACTCCGGACCCCGATCGACCTCAACATGGCCCTGGAGAACCCTGCTGTCCACGACCTCGAGAATGCCTACCTGATGGAGCGGGACACCGGGAGCATCTACGTCGCTGAGCCCACGGATCCCGAAAGGGAACAGGCGCGGGCGATGTTGAGCAGGATCCACAAGGCTGCAGGGCACCCAGGGAACGAGCACTTGGCTTACTGGTGCAAGAAGCGACAGTGTCCACGCTGGATCGTCGAAGAAGCGATCAACCTACGCTGCGAGGCATGCGACCTGGTCAAGCACGGCCTTACCCACAAGGTCAAGGCGAGCCTCGACATCCCCATGGCACCTTGGCAGGCAGCCGTCATGGACGTTTCCGACCTGACGTTCCCAGACTTGAATGTGAAGGCCAGGTTTCTTCTCATCGCAGAGGTCGCCACCGGCCTGATGTGTGGAGACATCACTGCGAAGATCGGCCTCAAAGACAAGGGTACGGACTCGTCAGCTACGCTGTTCACGACGTTTGCCAGAGCCTACCTTCAACACTATCCCAAGCCAAGGTGGGTTTTCGTCGATCCTCAGCCATCTTTTGTGGGCGGCGAGTTTAAAGACAACTGCCAGTTGGCCGGCATCGGCGTCTCAGCGAAACCAGGAGGAGCACATTGGATGGCTGGCGACATCGAGCGCCGCATCTCGACCGTCAAGCAGGTAATGAGGAAGCTTCGCCTACAATACCCGAAGCTGAGTCCCGAGACCGTGTTCTACATCTCGATTGCGGCGGCCAACAACATGGACAACATCAAGGGCTACACGCCGATGCAGCGGGCTTTCGGGTTCTCTCCCACCGAGGACCCTATCTTGGCGCATAACGCGGCTACTGGCAAGTTGAAGTCCGACTTCTTCGAGATCGAGCGGGTACGAGCGGATGCAGAGGCGATTTACCTGAAGGAGAAGGCGTCCAGGAAGATCTCAGAGCTGAAGAACTCAGCCCCACGACCTCGACATGAATATAAACGAGGCGATTGGGTCTGTGTCTGGCGGTCGTACGCTGCGACAGGGAAGCGAAAGCTTTCCGGGCAGGATTTCTTCACGGACGGCCTCTTCATCGGACCGGGCAGAGTTCTGTTCTCCGAGCCGGCGGTCCAGACAGGCAACAAGGACGGCGTGATCTGGGTCATCATGGGCAACCGATGCTGGCGCTGCGCAGCTGAGCAACTGCGGCCAGCCACGCAGTCGGAGATCGTCCAGATCAACCTGAAGAAGGACGACATCCTCAACAGTCCGCTTGAAGACGTCTGGAGGCACCTCCAGGACTTTGACGACATAGCCGGGGAGCCCTCCCCAACGGCAGATGGCATGAGGATGCTACCACGTCAACCTCTTGAGAGCATGCCGAGGGTGATCGAGAATCCCGATGTGGCCGTGGAACCCCACGACGTCACGGAGGCAGATGACGACCTGGAGGTCGACGAGGACAACTCAGCACCAGAGCCACCACAGATTAAGCGAACAAGATTGAGAGGCAAGCAACCGACTGTGTCGTGGCCACCTGTACCGACTGAAGCTTTCCAACCGCGTTTTGGGAGATCATCTTCATCGAGAGTCTCAGCTGAAGGTGCTCACGCTGCCCTCTTCAAGGCGGCGAGCGACCATGCGGAAGCCAGCGAGACTGACATCATCAACTTCGTGCAGGATCCGAATAACGAAGCCGAGATGGACCTGATGAAGATCGAGATCGAGACGGACCTTGAGGAGTTCTGCTTCGATGCGAGCGCGTATCTGGAGAAGCAGCTGAACCGAGTGGCCAACAACACGGTCAAGAAGGGTGTGGAGGTTTCGTTTGGCCGCCTGAGCCCCGAGGAGAGGCCGCTGTTTCAAGAGGCAATGGCACGGGAGCTGGCGGAACATCTGGAAGTACCGACAGTCCGGGCTGCATCGGCTTACGCTGACTACAATCATGGGAAAGACATTCCAGCGGACAAGCTGATCAAGATGAGGTGGCTACTGACCTGGAAGCCTTTGACACCACCTGAACCACCGGACAAGTCGGACCCACACCCCGTGAGCACGCCGGACGGGAAGTTCAAGGCGAAGGCCCGTATCATTCTGTTGGGCTTCTCACATCCAGACCTTGTCAGTCGCGACAAGTTCGGAGATCGGGTGCTTCCCACGGCGTCACCAACCATCTCAAGAAAAGGGAAGCTGGCACTCCTCCAGATGGCCGCTTTCCACGGCTGGACCTTTGAGCTAGCCGACGCGAAGTCCGCCTTCCTGCAGGCCGGGCACACCGAGGAGTGGAGGAAGCTCTACACGAAGGGCGTGAAGGAGCTCCGGCAGGCCTTGCAGATCAACGAGGAGGAGTCCATGCGAGTCCTGGCAGCGATCTACGGGATCACGAATGCGCCGTGGGTTTTCTGGAAGTATGTAGACCACAAGTTCCACGAAGCAGGAGGCAAGAGCGTCCTCATCGAGCCATGCATCTGGATCATTCAGGACCAGGACGGCACCGTGTGCGGGGTCATCGGCTCGCACGTGGACGACTTTGGCATCGCAGGCGACAGCGACAACAAGTTCTACCTCGACATGAAGAGCATGCTGAAGGAGATGCTGCGGTGGTCTCCATGGCGAAGCACGCCGTGCATGTGGGCAGGCATGTGGATCACCCAGGGGCCGTCGGGCAAGATCCATGCCAGCCAGGAGGAGTTCTGTCACCAGCTCCTCGAGATCAGGGTTGAGTCCGGCAAGTATCTCTCAAAGGATGACAAGCTCAAGCCGGAGGACGTCACCCAGTTCAGGGCAGGGCTGATGAAATGCCAATGGAGAGCGACACAGACAGCACCACAGTTCTCATGTCGGGTGTCACTGTTGGCTCAACGAGTGAACGAGGCGACGTTCGGGGACCTGAAGGACACGAACGCCCTCATACGCGATGTGAAGCGGACCGCTCGGGACTCACTGGTGTTCCACAACTTCAATAGCAACAGTGGCGGCAAGCTGAAGTGGGACGACCTAGTGATCGTGACGTGGGTCGACGCAAGCAGACTACTACAACGAGGAGGCTGCATCGTGGCGTTCACCACGGCCGAGATTCTCAAGCAGAAGGAATGTGCAGTATCGATCGCCGACTGGAGATCGTACAAGCTCAAGCGCACCGGCATCGGCACCAACGGCTGCGAGGGCCAGGCCCTGTACGACGGCGAGAACGCCGCGTACCTGATGCGCCTGCTGTGGTCAGTCATGCATGGAGTTCCAGTCACCGCGCACACTCAGGAGGAGGTGGCACAATCCATGACCTCGGTGCTGGTGATCGACAGCCGAGGAGTTTACGATTCAGTTCACAACAAGGAGAGCTTCGGCATAGGCCTGAGCGACGCGAGGACCGGCGTGGAGGTTTTGCACGTGAAGGCGAACTGCGGGCCCGAGAAGAACCAGCATCTGGTTTGGGTACCCTCGGACCTCAACCTCACCGACGGCCTCACGAAGGACAGTCCCGAGGCAAGGAAGCCTCTGGCTCTGTGGCTTGCACGGCGTACCTGGATCATCAGGTACGATGAGGATTTCATGTCAGCCAGGAAACGACAGCGAGCCAACAAACTCGCTCAGGACAAGCCGCAGGCACCTACGGACGCTGAAGCCGAGGCCGCCGACGCTTTAGCTTTTCTCGACCTATCTTGAGGACAGGGTCGGGCTCTTTTCATCATTCCTTTTCATATTTGTACTGTGCAGGGCCCCTCTTTTGATCCAGTTCGGTCGGAACGGTTGAGGAGGATTTTAGGCTCATGTCGAGCCGAGGCGACTCGAGCGAAGTTTTGAGTCAACCTCTCCTTCCTCACTCTCTCTCTCTTGCCGCCGCTTCCGCGGCTGTATGGGATCGAGGAGGGGGCCCCCTCTTTTGTGCAGAGAGCGCGGCAGACACGCTCGCCGGCACGGGCCGGCGCCAGATGCTCGACGGACGACCGCAGCACATCACATCGTGCAGAATATATCGTCGACGGTAATCACGACAATGATGATGATGATGATGATGATGATGATGATGATGATGATGATGATGATGACGATTACGATGATGATAATGATGCTGATGCTGATAATGATGATGATGATGATGATGATTACGATGATGATCATGATGCTGATGATGATGATGATTACGATGATGATGATGATGATGATGATGATGCTGCTGATGCTGATTCTGATCATGATGACGATGATGATGACGGTGACGATAACGATTATGATGATGCTGATGATGATGAAGGTGACGATTATGATGCTGATGATGCTGATGACGATGATGATGATAATGATGATCATGATGATAATGATGCTGATAATGATGATTACGATGCTGCTGCTGCTGCTGATGATACGTATGATGATGATTATGACGATGATAATGGCGAAAATTTTTATGATGCTGCTGCTGATGATGATGATGCTGATGATAATGACGATTACGATGATGATGATGATGATGATGATGCTGGTGATGACGATGATGATGTTGACGATCATGACGACGACGATGACGATGCTGATGATGCTTATGCTGATGCTGCTGCGAATGAAGATGCTAATGCTGATGCTGCTGCTGACCTGATGATCACGATGATCATGAGGATGATGATGGTGGTTATGGTGATGATGATGATGACGATGATGATGACGGTGATGAGGATGATCATGATGGTGATGATTATCCTGATGCTGCTGATGATGTTGATGCTGGTGATGATGATGATTGATGATGATGATGATGATGATGATTGTGATGATTAGCATGATGCTACTGCAGCTGATGGCGATGATGACAAAGATGATGGTGATGGTGATGACGATGATGGTGATGGTGCTGCTGGTGATGATGCTCATGATGGTTTTGATGATGCTGCTGATGATGATGAGGATGCTGATGATGATGCTGATGATGACGATGTTGCTGCTGATGACGGTGATGATGATGATGGCTGTCATGATAATGAAGATAGTAATGATGATGCTGATGCAGATGCTGATGCTAATGATGATGCTGATGATGATGGAGATGATGGCGATGTTACTGATGGTGATGATGATGACGATGATGCTTATGATGATAATAATGATAACGATGCTGCTGCTGCTGATGATAATGGCTATGATGATGATAATGAGCACGACGATGTTTTTTCATGATGTTGCTGATGATGATGATGCTAATGATAATGACGATTACGATGATGATGCTGGTGTTGCTGATGATCATGCTGATGATCATGACGATTACGATGATGATGATGATGAACATGATGATGATGATGATGATGATGATGTTGGTGATGCTGATGCTGATGCTGCGGTGATGATGATGATGATGATGCTGATAATACTGATGATGATGTGAATGATGATTACGATGACGACGACCGATGTCGATGATGGTTATGCTGATTCTGCTGCGAATGAAGATGATGCTGATGCCGATGCCGATGCTGTTGCTGCTGACCTGATGACGGTGATTATGAGGATGATGATGATGCTTATGGTGATGATGATGGTGATGTGGAAGATCATGATGCTGATGTTGATAAACATGCTGCTTCTGGTGATGAGGATGATGCTGCTGCTGATGATGATGATGATCATGGTGATGATGCTGATGATGATGACGATGCTGACGATGATGATGCCGCTGATGATGATGATGATTATGATGATGATGCGTACGACGATGATGATGATGCTGCTGATGATGCTGCTGAGGATGATGAGGATGCTGATGATGATGATGATGGTGATGATGATGATGATCATGATGATGATGATGATTATCATGATGCTACTGCAGCTGATGACGATCATGCTGATGATGATATAAGATGACGATGCTGCTGAGGTGGAGTTGGAGGAGGAGGAGGAGGAGGAGGAGGAGGGATGATGATGATGATGATGATGATGAGGAGGAGGAGGAGGAGGAGGAGGAGGAGGAGGAGGAGGACGAGGAGGAGGAGGAGGAGGAGGAGGAGGAGGACGAGGAGGAGGAGGAGGAGGAGGAGGAGGACGAGGAGGGGGAGGAGGAAGACGGGAGCGAGGGACGGAGGATGGAGGGAAGGGAGGGGGAGGAGGAAGGGGGGAGAGGGTGGGTGGGGAGCTCCCGAGGGGCTCCGCGGCTACCCCCCCGCCGGGGCCGCGGGCTGCAGGCGGCCCGGCGCAGGGCCCCGCCACCGCGGCGCAGGCGGGCTTCCTGGGCAGCGCAGCGCCCCTCCGGGTCCAGGCGGGCGCAGCGGGGGGGGGGGACCGTGGCGAAGGAGTGGCCGGTCTTCCTCGGCTTCCCGCCCTCGCCCTTCCCCCCTCGCCCTCCCCCCTCGTCCTCCCGTCTGGCCCTTGCCCTCCCTCGAGGAGGAGGAGGAGGAGGAGGAGGAGGAGGAGGAGGAGGAGGAGGAGGAGGAGGAGGAGGAGGAGGAGGAGGAGGAGGAGGAGGAGGAGGAGGATGGGGGAGGGGGAGGAGGAGGAGGAGGAGGAGGAGGAGGAGGAGGAGGAGGAGGAGGAGGAGGAGCTCGCCCTTCTCCCTCTTCCTCGTATTTGAGCCTCCCCCTCCCTTCTCGCCGCCCCCCGGCTCCGCAGGCGGGGGGGGGGGGGGCGTGGCGGGGGCATGCCTGGTCCGTCTTGTATGTCAGGAGGAAAAGAAACACACAGACACAATTAATCCTCGATTCCCCAGAAAATATGGGAAAATATGGGAAGTGGGGGGGAAGACAGAAACCCAGAAAATATTAGAAAATATGGGGAATCTTTTTATTTGTGTGTATTTATTTGTGTGTCCTGGGGCCCCTTCAGTATGGCAGTGTTCAGTTTTTGCACTGAGGCACGGCGCTGATACAAAAGAAGTCGTCGAAGTCCTCGGAGACGTCGTCGGTGTCGTCCTAGTCGTTGTCGTCGGTTTCGTCGCAGTCGGTCTTGACAGGATTTTGCAGACCAAGTTGCGGGTGGGTGGGTGGGATGTTTGCACGAGCAGTGGAGATGACGACTTCAAGTTCAGCAGAGTGGATACAAAAGAAGAGGTTCCTCCTCTCGAGGACTGCCGGCTCCTCCCTCCGAGGACTGCCACTTCCTCCCCTGATGGCATGTGGAGGGATGCCTGTTTCTCCCCTCGAGGCGTCCCAGACGGGGTCCGAGTAGATTGGGCCGAAGGACTTCACCGCATCGCCGATGCATGGTCGATGCGGCTCCATGTGCAGCCCGATTCTCTCCACGCCGACGTCGGCGATGCATCGCCGACGTAGCCCAGCAGCGCCAATACGGAGGGGGGCCGTGGCGAAAGGATGCTTGATTCTAAGCCGGAGTGGCGCGGGAGGCGCAGATGGGCAGTCTGGGAGAGGTGCAGTAACCGAATGCCCCCGATAATAAATCATCCCCCCCACACCTTTCCCCGCTGAGTATTTATTATCCCGTGTCAATAGGATTTAAGAGTGGAGAAGGGCGCGGAGGCCGAAGTTGATAATCCCTGGGGGATGTTGCGAATCGAAGCTGTTATCATCTTATGCTGACTAGCAACATCATCAAAAACGCTGAGCATGGCAATGGTGGTCTCATCATTTCAGCTTCCGCAATCACGCGCGTGTGGCAGGGCTATGGGTTTCTCAAGGGCGACACCCTCGAGGTGGGGGGGCAGTCAAGGGCGACACCCTAGAGGTGGGCACAGTGCGCGCGCTGCTGAGCGATATCGAGGAATGCGTGGGCGTCCCCGAGACCGTTTTGGTGGTCGAGCCCACGGTGGCCGTCGCCTGGGCTCGAGAGGGCCAGGGCGAGGACGAACCCGCCGCCCAGCTGCCCGAGGAGCAGAAGCTCTGGGCCGAGAGAGTCCACAAGGCCGAGCACGTCCTGATCTGCGTGCTCTCCGAGGCGCCCGCGCACTACATCTGCCTCAATGTCGGTGGTTGCTACAGTTGTCCGTACCCCAAAATGCCTCCAGTTTTTCGTCCGGTTTTGGAGCGAATCCTGGAAGCACCTTGGGCAGGGGGGGGCATTTGTAGCAACGCCCGCGAAGGTCTCGAGGATCGGTGGGGCCGTCGCGGTGGAGTACCGCGACGCCCTCAAGCAGCCGCCCGAGAACGCCAAGCAGGCCGAAAGGGCTACATGCGAACTCACATCGCACATGCACCCCACGATTTCTGAGGGGGGAGGTCGGGTTCGTTCTGTTCGGGGGCTGCCGAACGAAGTGAACCCCGCACCCCTCCTCAGAAATCGCGTGCGGGGGGGGGGTCGCATGTGGTCCCTGAGGCCGCCCCGAGGATCCTCCGCAAGCTCGGCGCCATTGGCCCTGGCGACACCAGCCTTGCGAGGAGCAGCGAGATGTTCCAGGGCGACGCCTGGTCGTGCGGCCTGTGGGCGAGTCGCTGGGTCGAGCGCGCCCTGCGCGAGATTCGAGGCGAGGGCCGCCAAGCGCCCGCGAGCATCAACGCGATGCGCGCGCGCCCGAGGCAACGAGTGGATCAACGAGCTCAAGGAGGCCAGCGACAACGACTTGGCCAAGGCCAAGGCCAAGGCCGAGAGCAAGGCCAATTCCAAGCCCTTCGAGGACCCCACGGCGGTCGAGCCGAAGTGCGCCACCCTCGAGGAGGCAAGCGCGGCCGCCCAGGCCTGCGCCAAGTGCCTCCCGCGCAAGGGCGTATCCGAAGGGTGCCGAGCCTGCGCGGGCGAGTGGTTCGAGGTCGCGCGCAGGACAGGCGCCTTGGCCAGGGGCGCCAAGGACCTCTCTTGCGCGGGCAAGGTGTAGCCGCGAGACCCGAGATCTCCGGAGCCAGTGTTGTGCCAAGATCCATGCGGTCCGCTTGCGCGAGCGCCCAGGGCCATCATCGTCATCATCATCATCGTCATCATCATCATCATCATCAGCATCATCATCATCATCATCATCGTCATCACCCGGCGGGAACATCGTTGATTATCCCCGCCAGACCCCCGAACTTTATTATCCCCCGGTGTCATTATCAGGGGCAGTCGGTTATTGTTCACTGAGGTTGATGCGTGGATGCAGTGGTTTCGCGGTTTGGACACGATCGTTGCGTCGTTTCCGCCCCGCGCAACCGCCCGCGCCTCCCAGCAATAGTTGAGATGCACTGGTCCGCTCCCGCGAAAGATCGCACTATCGCACCTACCCCCGCCCCCCCATTTGGGTTGCTTCCGTCGCTCCAGCATGAACTGCGCCTCCTCGGCCTCCAGTTCGTCCTCCGCGTGGAGAGGATCGGTGGGGCAGCCGTTGCCGTCGCTATCTGCCTTTGGGCGCAGGCTCGAGGGCAGAGGATCGGTCACGGCACGCCGGGCCAGCTCGGCACAGCGAGCCGGCAGGGGTGAATTCCGCACGGCCCCATCGAAACAGTGTCCAGGCGTGGGCGGCGTGGGCGGTTCCGTGGCGCAGGAGTGGTTTTGCGACTCATTGCAAGCCCTCCCCCTGCGGGTCCAGTCGACACTGGGGTCCACTTCGCTGCAGACACCCGTTGAATTCTGGACCCCAATTGGTTTTTCAGGAGTCTGACCCGCAGGGACGGGCAAGGTTCACACGTGGTTGCCTGTGGTCCTCATGTTCGTCCTCCTCCGATCTGGCCCTCCTCCCTCGTAGCCGTGGAGCCCCCTGCCTCGACGTGCCTTCATGGGGGGCTTGATCCACGGGGGTCGCTTCGGCCCTGATTGTCTCGGATCCGCGGAGGAGGAGGAGGAGGAGGGAGGAGGAGGAGGAAAAGGAGGAGGACGAGGAGGAGGAGGTTGGAGGAGGAGGAGGAGGAGGAGGAGGAGGAGGAGGAGGAGGAGGAGGAGGAGGAGGAGGAGGAGGAGGGCTCAGGCGGGATCGGCGGGGGGGCCAGGGGCGAATCGTCGGTTCTCGGTGACAGCGGTCCAGGGGTGTCCAGGTCGTCTCGCACAGCCGCCGGAAATCCGAATTATGACCCGGAAATTGGGCGACGAGGCGAAGTCCATAGCAAATGAATGCCTGTTCCCACTCGGCTTCCTGCGAAGCCTCCTCCCATCTGGCCATCGCCCGCCCTCCTCGCCCTCCTCCCTCCTCCTTGCCCTCCTCGCCGTCCTCTCTCGCCCTCCTCGCCCTCTTCGCCCTTCCACTTCGCTTCCTCCTCGCCCTCCTCCCTCCTCGCCCCCCTCCGCGCCCTTCTGCCCGCCTTCCTCCCTCCTCGCATCTGATCCTCCTAGAGGCCGTTACCGGGGGGACGGGGTTGGTAACGTTACGATTGTCGCTGGTGACATCTCAAACTTTGTTGTCCGTGGCTATTTCAAAACGGCGCAGGCGCGAATTGCTACACGTTGCCGGGCAAATACGCGTCTCCTTTTCGAAGAAACTGCGTAAACAAGCTTGCCAGAGAGGGCCCCAAACAGTAAGCTATTGCACGTTGAAGGTATAAGCTATGGGTTGTGACCCAAGACGTGCGGCGGCAGCGCGCGAGGCGACAACGAGGAGACATCGGGCGGCAAACGCGGCAAATCCTCAACATGCGCCCCCGCCACCCATTTCGGCACACCCCTCACACGTTTCCCATAGGAGCTCCACCGAAGGTCCCAGTGGCGCAGCCCGCATGCGTCCCCGCCACCCATGTCGGCACACCCCTCACACGTTTCCCATAGGAGTTCCGCCGAAGGCCCCAGTAGCGCAGTCCACATGCGTCCCCGCCACAAACTTTGGCACACCCCGCACACGCTTCGTGGCCCCATGGAAGCTCCACCGAAAATACCCGCATCGCAGCCCGCATCCGCTCGCGCAACTCATTTCGGCACACCTCTCACACGTTTCATTTCCAAATAGGAGGCCCCACCGAAGGCCCTAGGGGCGGTGCCCACATGAGTACCCGCCACCCATGTCGGCACGCCCCTCATACGTTTTGTAGCCCCATAGGGAGCTACACCGAACGCCCCAGTGGCGGTGCCCACATGCGTCCCCGCCACCCATGTCGGTACACCCCTCACACGCTTCTTGGCCCCATAGGAGCTCTACCGAAGGTCCCAGTGGCGCAGCCTGCATGCGTCTCCGCCACCCATGTCAGCACACTCCTCACACGTTTCGTGACCCCATACACGGTTAATTCAGTAATTAGGTGCGGTTTTAAAATCGTCCGATGAGGTCAAGGGGAAGCGCGTCGTCGGCAGCTTTGGAGCAAGGCGCGCAGCCCCGGCCCCAGGAGAGCAAATGGGGGACTCCCCAGGACTTTGCAAACTGTGGATGGCCACTTTAAACGGAGAAGGTTAAAGGCGAGGTATAAATCGAGCATGTACCGCTGCCGTGCCTGGCTCAAGCCGGGCCCGGCCAAATATATGACTGTGCCTCACTGAGGCGCACGACTTGCATCAGAGATCGGAAAATACCTTTTCCATTGACGATGCCCATCCTATCCTTTACTCCAGATCCCATGCTTCGTCTTGCACTCTTGCTCATGCGATATGAGCCAAAGCCTGGGATATGGCAACGCTTAAAGCGTAACACATACCTAAGCTTACCAGCTTGTTTTCGACTTGGTAGCGGAGCTGGCTACACTCTCGTGTGGCTGGCTCTCGCTCTGATTCCTGTAATCCACGGCACAACTTGGTGGACTACTACTACGGTGGAATACCATGTTGCGCCGGCTCTGCGAGGAGCGGAGCCAGTCCGCGATCGAGCTAGCGGGGCAACCCGCGAACTCGAGACGCTTTCTCCTACTTCACTGCGCTACTTCACTCCCGACTTCCACCAGATGCCAATCGGCAACTCGATCGAGAACGTGGTCACCCTGCGGGGCTACCCGCAGCGGGGCCACCTGCATCCCGTGCCAGTCAGGCGCCTCACGGCTACTACGCCAGAGCCTGACAAACCACAGCCTAAACCAATCACCGAAGCCGAAATGCACATGCATTGGATCAAGATAACTATATTCGGCATTCTGTGGGTAATAATGGGATGTGCTGTGGGATACATGCGGCAGGGGATGGACGACACGCGTACTACTGGCCCTTCATGGGACCCTGCCGGTACTACGCCTTTTCGCGAATACGTTCGCGAAGTACATGCATGGTTAAACGTAACGAGTGGCAATATGACACCACCACAACAAGCTGCAGCACTACAACGAGGCCTTCAAGGTCTGGCTCGTCGTATCGCCATGCAGGTCCCCTCCCAGATCATCAATTATGGTGTAACTGTCAATGGACAGCCAACGGATGCAGTAACATATATACTGTACTTACTGAGCACCAAATTTGAAAATCTGGAAGATGAGCGCCAGCTCAACTCTGGCACTGCCCTTATCGACTTCCGCGTCGAAAGGGGCGAGCGAATCGACTCAGTATTAGCTCGATTCGAGATGGCCCGTGACGAGGCTAACTCTGTTGGCTTTGTCATCCCCAACTTTCAGATCCTAACGCTGATTCTCTTCAGAGCGTTAGGCGTTGGCGCGTCACGAGCCCAACACCTGCTTGAGCCCTTCAATCATCAGATGCCCCGAACACAAGCAGACTATGACAGGCTGCTGACCAGGATGAGGAACTACGGACATGTTGCCGAGCGCTCTCCTGGCAACATAGCGGGTATCTTCACAGGGCACCACTCACATGCAGGTGTCTACGCCACGACTGCGGGGTCACCCGCTGGTCCTGGCGAGCCAAATCCCTGGGCTGACCCAGCCGATATGCCCAACGAGGCCACTGCCCTTTTAGGGCAGACTGGCCAGGCATCGGCAGAGGCAGCTGAGGCGAACGCCTGGTCGAACTACTCGCCAGGCGCCGCCTACACTGCAAGCCCGCCCTCGGGCACAACCCTCTGGGGCCAAGCGGAGTCATCCGCTCAAGGGTCTCAGCCACCCTCACCGTTTGAATCTGGCACTGACACGGATACCTCATCTGACGATGAGCACAATGGCATAGTCTCTGCTGGTAATGACTACCCAGCGGATGACACTCACCTCTCTGAACAACAAAGAGCGGAAGCCGCCTTTATGGCTTATCGCAAATCAAAACGCCGTTGGAGGCGCTTTATGAAGAAACCAGTCAGAAAGGTGAGACGTGCAGTACGCCGACATTTCAAACGATTTGGAAAGGGTCGTGGCAAAGGGGGTCGCAGACGCCGTATGCATGGTAGGGGTATTACTGCTTTCCTCACGTCCTTAACTGATATGGCTTTTGAAGAAGTTCTTATCGGAGGCAAAGGTCGGGGTCACAGGCGGACCTCCGGTAAGGGAAAAGGGCGGAGGGGCAACCCTAGGGACGCTTCTGGCAATACTATGAAGTGTCATACATGCGGTAGCACAGAGCATTTGCGCGATCAATGCCCGAAGGGGAAAGGAAAGGGATCCGTACATTTGGCTCAAAATTCTTTTATGGATGACATAGATTACATTGACTACGAGTTTTACGTCAATCCAGAAGCGGCTCCCGCCGCGGGCTCCTCCACGTATTACGTGATGGCCCGCTACGCTGAAGCAACTGTAGCCCTGGAAGACTACGCAGTGACCCTCTTCGACGAGTTCCACGGCTGGGACGAGGTCGACGAGGTCGCGTACAATGCTTGGTTCGGTCTTCCAGCGGGGCCACCCGCCGGCGACGAGGTCTCCGAAGCCGAGACCGTCCCGGCAACAGAGGAAGAACTCACCGCCGTGCTGGCCCCGCAAGTGATTGGCATGCCGTTGCTGCCAAATCCTTCGTGGGCTGGTTCGGAGGCGGGAGACGCCGATGACGAAATGCGGGGCCATCCCGCGTATTCCGACTCCGAAGAAGCCGAAGAAGATTATAAGGACATGCTCCAAGAGCAGGTCTCAGAAGCAATCCGACTCCTGAGTGCGCCAGCACATCAGCAGATAACCATGAACGAACTGCTGTCACACCCAGGAGCTGCACGTCTACGTCCATACTTGGATTCGGACATGTCAGCATCTCAGATGCTGACAGCACTCCAAGCTCTAGCGGGGTCACCCGCCGAAGAGACGCCAGACGCAACAGCGGGGCCACCCGCTTGGTCTATGGATGTATTCATGCAAGGTTGTGATCAAATGGACATTAACGACCTCACGATGGAGCAGTTAAACGACATCGGGTACTTCAGAAGCCCGTATCAAAACGTGTTCATGGTCCAGGACAGCTCAGAGGACTCGGAGGACATGCGCTACGCCAAGAGGGACAGACGAACGTCGCCTCGCCGAGACTCAGAGCATGACGATCAAAGGCCAATGGCACGCGGTAGTGCGTCAGCGGGGCCAGCCCGCAGAAGGAGCCGTTCAGCTCCCAGACGCCCTACACATGATGAATCGGGCTATCCATGCAGTACTGAGCACTCCGTCGGAGTATCCGCTCAGCATGTGCCGGATTGGTACATCAAATGGTACCCCGGCTACTCGATGGACACGCTTCGCCACTGGTATTCTAAGGAGTACTGCACTAAAAGGGACGAAACTGGCGCGATAATACGTACCAAGGGTGGCAAGACCAAGACGCCAGAGGCTTGGGACAAAAGGGCTAAGAAACAGGAGATCATCAACGATCGCAAGACATACAGGAAACAAGTATGTCAGTGCGAGCCCTTCAAAGGTCACATGCGCAGGTGTCCGATGGACCGCCCCTCCAGGAGCCCTCATCACGGTGAGACCCCGTGGAATTGGTCTCATGGAGATGACGCTGGCAACGTCCATGATCCTAATAAGGAGGTCCCTGGAGGAGGAAAGCGCATCACCGAAGCCGATCGTGTCCCTATGACCGAAGAGGTGGCCAACATCGTCAGGGAAAATTGGGTACAGCTTCCCAATGACCATCGCCTCAAGGAATGGAACCGCCGATTCCATAAAGAGGCGGGGTCACCCGCTGGATCCATTAAAGAGGCGGGGTCACCCGCAGAATCCAGCAAAGAAGCGGGGTCACCCGCAGACGCGGCGCCAGCCGCTGGGTCCGCGGACGACGAGTGGATAGCTGTTGCATCTGCTGCCGGGTCCGCCGCCGGCAAAGACCACACCGAACTGAATGAAGAATGGGCGGCGGAAGACGGCTCAGAGAATCCATTCCCTGATGGAAGCGCTTGCTGGTACTACAGCTCTTCGGCGCAGAAGTGGTTTTGCACGAGGGTAATCTATCGCCATGAGAATGGCAAGTACAAGCTGGCCATAAAAGGTACTGCCGACATCGACCAGATGAGGCAGGTCATCCATGATCATGGCCAGCCAGAAGGCCCTCCTAGAGACCCTCCTGGTCCACAACCGGGCAAGGGCAGCAGACCACCTCCAAGACCTAAAGCCGACTCCTCGTCTTCACCGACTCCTGCGAAAAGGCACCCGTCCAAGAGCCCCGAAGGCACACATGGGCGGGCGAAGGCCAGAGGGATCGCCAAGACGGGCGACCCTGAGCCGGCAGATCCTCCCGGTCTGTCCGTGACAGAGAGGAAGAAGGCTTTTGCTGGACCATCGACCCCGATGCCACAGGCGACCCAAGGCGATGTCAAGGACGAAGTTCGTGACAAGCCTCAGGCAGCTTTCCGAGGTGACTGGACTCCAACTCTGCATCAGCCGCGCCTTGCACCACGACCAGGTTCGGCACGAGTGAAAGCGCAGCCGAAGCCCGAAGCTGGGATGAGGTCGGTGCGGGCAGAAGCGGCCGCCAAGGCTAAGGAGGACAAGGGCTCTGCGGGGCCACCCGCTAAAGCGGCGCCAGCCGTAGCAGCGGGGACACCCGCAGAAGGCACTCTCTCAAGGGAAGAACGCTTCAGAGTCCTCAAAGAATTTGGCGACCAACAGAAACTAACCGATGATGCAGCTGCTGACGAAGGTCACCCGAACCCTGGCGCGGAGTCATCCGCAGGAGCTGCCTCGCCAGCCGCAGGCTCTGCTGGGCCACCCGTTAAAGCGCCGCCAGCGGCATTAGCGGGGCCACCCGCACACGGGCAGCCAGTAATGTCTGTTCTTAGGAACATCCCTCTGGGAGCCATCGAATACTGGCAAGGCATTGAAGGCAAAGGCCCGAAGCGCACCATAAACCCACGAGTCACTCCAGACGATACTGACCGATACGAGGTCATTAATTGTCCTGATCGTCGTAACTTCGAGTGCCGCAACGACTGGGAACGTGAACAACAAACCGTGGGAAATATGTTGCGAGACAGGCCGCCACTACGCGTTGCGCAGCATAAAGCAGAGCTCCTGAAGGTCATGGAGAGGTTCGGCATGGATCCGACTTTGCCGCGTGAAGGGCAGATGACCAAGGTGTCAATATGGTTTTCCACAGCCCTACGCCACAGTCCATATTGGAAGGACGGATTCAGCCGACACTTCGAAAAGATCAGCATTTTCGATCCATACGATGGCTGGGTTGTCGTTGACGATCTGCTGACAAACTGGACTGAAAATGATCAGTGGAAAGGCTATCGTGAAATGCACGAGGTGCTGATCAAGGGCAGGCCCCACACGTCATACGTGTATTGGGTGCTGCTAAACTGCTGTGAGATGATTGACCATCACGGCATGCAGAAGGGCAGGCTCCAGATGAAGTGCGTTGATGACAGCATGCTGCTGCCTCCCAGGTTTCGACCAACGGCACGCAGGCCACAGTACTTCATCATAGCCACGAACGGCCACAGCAGTCCAGGCATCCACTGTCCCGAGTCGCTTTATAAGCCGATCACAACATGGATGAAAGAACCAGACGACCCAGTATATTTCATCCACGGGACACAGTGGGAGTATGTCAAGGACATCCTTGCTAATGGCCTTTCATGCCTCGCACAGGACAACCCTAAAAGGAAGGGGGGGCGCCAATTTGTGCACGGCTGCCCCTACCTCCCGGGCGACCCGAGGATTCAATCGGGCATCCGTCCTGACTCGGAGGTGCTCATATTCTGCAGCATCAACAAGATGCTGTCCAGTGGCTTCTCCCTATGGAGATCAGCAAATGACATAGTCATGACACGGGGCCACGACGGACGTATACCGCCCGATCATATCCTCCAGATTGTGAGCATTGCGAAATATCGGGTCGGCGAAGCCTGGAGCAATCCGCTGGCTTATGACAAGTCGCGGAGGCGGGGCCAACCCGCGGACAGGATTCGCACCGATGACTACCTGCCACTTAAATTGTGTGACAGAACTCTGGGTGTAATGGAAGATCACGCCATGTACCTAAAGGGCTGGACTAAGACGGACGGTCGCCCATTCAATTTGATCATGACCGAGCAAGATGTTGCTCCACGACCGTACGACACACAGACAGTCCTCATGATGAATGCCCAGGAGGACGAGGTCATGCCTGAAGCGGGGCCACCCGCAGGTGCGGGGACACCCGCGGTAGACACCTCGGACGGTTCATGGCAACAAGTGGTCACACCAGTAGCAACGGTAGCATCTCCTTGGAGGCCGGACCAGCAGACATGGGTCCAGGCCCTCAACAGCTATTTGACACCATCCGACGTCTCTGGACTGACCGATCAGCTATATCGTGCTGACCCGTGGGCAGTGCATACAGGTATCCAAGACGCACAGCAGAGGAACCTGCGCACTCCTGCTGGGCCACCAGGCGTCCTAGGACCACAACCACAACGCCCTCCGCAGCAAGCTGGAGGTGCGAGGTTTGTCCCTATGGGCGGTTCAGATGGTGGCTCGCCGTTTCGGACTCCGCCGTCTGAAACGAGCGAGAACAGCTTGTGGCAAAGACTCCAGGCGATTCGCGGGAATCCGGCGCTCGCAGCAGCACTCCAGGCGACCACTCCCTTTGGCACTCCGAGGGGTAGTGAAGGAGGAGTGGCTGCGGGGACACCCGCCGAGCGAACGCCTGCGGAGCCACCCGCACACGCGGGGCCACCCGCTGACGGACAGCAAGGTTCAGACTACGAACGTCGGGCAGCCAACTTGAGAGCACAGGCTACCTTTCTGCAGCAACAAGCTGATAGAGTGCCCAGCCTGTTGCGGAACCGCAACATAGATGTTACGAATCATGGCGACTTTCGGCCTCTCTGGAGCTGGACTTCTGAAGATGCTCCAAATGCTGATCCCACGAATCCATATCGACAGGTGTTTATTCCAGGAATAGCATCACACCCAATATATGGATGGGACAATCATGGACCAGCAGAGGCACAGGCCATGGACGCGCCGATGTACCCGGAGTACTACGCGCAGATGAATAACACTCCTATGATTGCGGGGCCACCTGCGAACGAATACACTCGGAATCTTGCCAATGAGATGTTTCGTTTGCAGTTTACACGAGCGGTCGATGCGCAGTCTATGCCGCACTACGCCTACATGCCCACGCCGACGGACCCCGAGACCGTGGTTCAGCCAGCTGGTCTCGCGGTGCCAGCCGCTATGGGCAGCATGCCAGACTACATCCGCGACGTGCACGACACGCAGCAGGCGATACTGGCATCTAGGCAGCAGGCTCGGGACAACGCCAGGCTGCGCCAACAACGCGCGATCCAGAGAAGGATCGAGCGTGAGACCCAAGCGGGGACACCCGCAGACGCGGGGCCACCCGCTGAACGGACAGATAGACGGCCGCCACCGACGCCATATCGGGAGGGCGAAACCACTTTCGAGCGCCAAGCTCGGACTCGCCCAGACGTGCCTGCTCCAGTTATTTCAGACTACAACTTCACACAGTGCCCAATCTGTATGGACACCTACGAGATGGGCACCATAGTGTGGAGACTGGCGTGTGGGCACTTCTTCCACGATATATGCTGGGATCGTGTTGCACAGCAGCACGTCCGCAATCAGCGGCCAGGTGCGCCGAACGAGGCCCCCTGCGCTGTATGTCGTGGGCCGGGCATAGTTATAGCACATTTCCCATATGCTGGACAGCGCGACGCTGAGTCAGAACAAGCGCGCCAGCAGGAGAGGTACGTGGCAGATGCCCGGGAAATGCGTCGGCTACGGGAAGCAGTGGAGGCACTAGAGGCTCGAGCCGCACAATCGGCGGAGCCATCCGCACGTGCCCCAGCTGCACAGGCATACCCCTGGCCAGCGCCAGAGCAAGGCATCCAGATGCCAATCCTGCCTACGCTTCGAGCACAGGAGCCCCCAGCTGCGGGGCCACCCGCTGAAGCGGCTCCCGCCGCCAAAGCGGGGCCACCCGCAAATGGGCCTCCAAATCCAGGTTTCCTGAGGGCAATGGAGGCCAACATCAGGCGGAGTGGCAGGAGCGGAGGCGGGACTCGAAGGCCAACTGGATCATCCAGGACCTCACGTGTGGCAAGCCCGGTCAGCGCTAGGAGCCGGGCAAGCGCTGAGAGCGCGGAGGCAGCCCAGTTCCACACCACATTCATGATCGATACAGAGGGGCTGACCTATGCACGTGACGACACGGACACGCTGCCGCCAGGAGGTGAATGGATGTCCACACTCTCTGCGAATTATTGGGTTCTCGAACAGGAACCAATTACCGTGGAGGAGCGCCGCCAATATGAGCAGATGTGGTGCACCGAGTTAACCATGAGTCAATGGGTGCTTGAACAACGCCTGTTGAAAGGCACACTCGGTTCACAGATTACGTACCACACCGATGACCATGGTACGATGGCTCTGGCAGCGCGGAATGGGACATTCTTTCCCGACGAAGACGGACTGCCGTGCATCTCGTTCATGCTAGACATTGGCTCCAACGTGAACATCATTGGAGCCAATACGGCGCGAACCTTCCAGGAGGCTATGGCCAGGTACAATCACAGACCTGCCATATGCACCCTGAGCAAGACCCTCTACATTAACGGTGTCGGTGAGGGTGCTGCGATATGTCGGAAAATGGGCAACTTCAAGATCGGGGTGCAATACGCCAATGAGGCAAGCCCCCGTATCGAGGAGTATGCCTCCAACATCGCAGAAGGCTCGGGTGCCAACCTCCCGGCCATCTGGGGCCTTGGTGCCATGGAAGCACGTGACACGATCATCGTGCTGAAGCCAGGCTACCAGAAGGTTATCTTCCCCAGCGGTGATTACACTCTGAAGCTGGGGAGGGGCGCCAAGGTCCTGAGGGCGAAGAAAACTCCCTCAGGACATCTAGCCATTCCCTGCGGTTTGTATGACGGGGCTAAAAGCCAGACGGTCACGAACACCTTCACAATCCGCAGCAGTCGAGATGGCTACACCGAGACGGAGAACGAAGAGGACCCCGTCAATGCGGGGTCACCCGCCGGTGTAGGTGCGGGGCCACCCGCCGGAGTAAGTGCGGGGCCACCCGCCGAGACCACAGCGGGGCAACCCGCGACGGGACAGTCCATGACCGTCACGACTGATACGTACATTGTCGAGCCGTATCTCGACAAGCAGCTCCTGGAAGACACGACCCGTTTGATCGTGGACAGGACGCTGAACAGCTGGTGGGAGGGCCAACAGTGTCCCGAAGGGACCTGGCCACATATGAAGGATGCCCTGAAGTCCAAGATATTTTGGGCAGTCCAGGAGGCGGTGAATAAATGGACGCCTGAGAACCAAGCGGGGCCACCCGCGACACCGCCACCACCACCAAGCTACACGGGCGGAGGTTCGTCGGACTCTGCGGGGCCAACCCGCGTGGAGATCGTGAGCGTAGCCGCACCAGCGACTCCTGCGGAGCCATCCGCTAACAGCATGCCCCCGAGTCAGACGGCAACGTGGTCACACGACCGCCGCTGACGGGGGCAGGCGGGCGCGCCGGCGGCGCTCGCTTGCGAAGAGAAGCCGAATACCGGCCTCCTCGCGACATACGTTGGCCGCGCTGAGGCCCGAGAAGAAAAATATCATTCAAAATGTCTCGTCATCGAAGATATTCGCACAGCTTGCGCTGAACTCCGAACCCGTGGATATATATGCGACCGGATTACCCATAATGAGGTAATGACTTCAACTGGAACACAGTATTTGGGAAATTTGTTGGCAGGAGACTACAATATGTTGTGGGTGGCCACACCCTCTGATTGGTACGTTCGTACTCCAGGAAAGAGGGCGGGACCACATTATCAACGTATACAAAATCTCCTGATCAAAGCGCGTGCTCTGAGAATGCAGATAGTTATCCTGGGGCCACCCGGGTATTTCTGGAAACAGGGTCCGATCAAAGATGTTATCGAAGATTTGAAGCTAAGCATTATACGAATCAGACTCTGTCATTTCGGTATCAAGTTTGACCGATCCAGTAAATATCCCAGTGGTTCTTATATACAAGTTGCTACATCTTGTCCTCATATACCGATAAACTTATGGAAATGTACTTGTGGATCACACAAGGAGCATGATTTGGATTGGTATGGCCAAGATCAGCAACGTGCCGAGTTTCGGTATAAAACTTTGGCTATTATTATTGCACGCTTCCTTGATCAACTCGATAAAGCCAACATGATCAGGAATGAGCGGAGTGCGGTACACCTCAGTGTGTGTACACGCGTTGACAAAAAGGTCAGACACTACGTCCAATGTCCACAAAAGGGCCCTCAATGGGACCATGTGGTTCGTAGAGTCACGACCGACCTGGACACGAACAAGATCGTTCAAGATATCAGAATCCAGGATCAGCCAACTGGGTACAATTATGTAGCTCCATTACCTGATGGGGTTACAAACATCAGTACTCGGCTATACTGGGAGCCTCCGGCTCCAGTTCTTCATGGCAATGGTGAGTCGCGAAGGCCACGCCCAAAGCGTGTGACGATCGTCGACGACGATCGATCTCCTCCCCCTTCGATTGAGCGTTGCCAAACGCGACCCACCAACAACCTTCCTGAAATTCCGCCATTTCCTGACTTAACAGTGGATTCCTCCGCAGCGGATCTCTCCGCGGAAACTGCGTTGCCCACTGATGCCAGGATAAAACAGAAAGAAAAGCAGAAAGCTGACAAAGAGGCCGGCATCAAACCGAAGAAAGTCCCGAAGAAAGTGGAAGACGGTAACGACGACTGTGGAGAGGACCTCAAAGGGCTTGACTGCTCCACATATTTCAACGACGTTCCTCTTGACGACTCGGACTCGGACAGCGAATCAGAGGACATCTTCATGATGTTACCGGCGGGGCAACCCGCTGACTCACATGCTGATGTCTTCTCGATGGTCCAGTCATTATGCTACGGCAGAAACAATCAAGTGGACATGCTTGAATTATGTGGGGGCAAGGGTGGTATATCCATATTAGCCTTCAAGAGGGGACTCTCGTCAGGCGGGAACCTTGACAAGATATCTATGGTTGACCTTGGAAACTCGGAAGTACAAAGAGCAGTCCTCCACTACCTCAAGACTTGCTTTGTCAAGATCACGATTCTGCAGCCAAGCTGCAGAACTACTGGACTTCCTTCCTATTTCAATGCACAGGTCAATCATGATACGTGGCTTAAACACCACAAAGAGGACCTGCCTCACATCACGTTCTGTGGAACAGTCGCTCTATTACAAGACGACCTAAGACGTTTCTTTCTCAGGGAACAACCAATGGGCACGTGGGTGGATGAGATCCAGCCATGGAAGGAACTGGCACAACGCAAGGTCACTTGCCAAACGATTATTGATCAGTGCACGACTGGTCTCAAAGATTCATTTGGACAATACATCCGCAAGCCAACACAGATGATGGCAAACAAAGAAGAGTTGTTGGCACCTTTCAGAGGCAAGCGTTGTCCAGGTAATCATGTGCACGCCAATGCTTGTAATAAAGAACTAGCAAGGGCGGCACAGTATACCTACAGAATGCAGTCACTGATCGTTGATGCGGTGCAAATCGCCAAAGACCTGTTTGCTTACGGTCGCGATCCATTCGCGAATCGTGAACGCAGCTATGCGTTCGTAACAAACAGTGCTGGCTACGACTTGGACGACCCAACAATCCGGAGACACCCAAACGGAGAAATCTGGCGACCACCACCTGGCGGTCTTGGGTGCCCTGGCTGTGTGGACAACAACTACAAGCAATCACCAAAGCACAGCAGGGATCCGAAGATGTGTCGGTGGTATGATGTTGAACCGTATTACTGGGACTGTCCAAGCTGTAAGAAGGAATATCAGAAGAGCAATCCTCACCACACCAAGATATCTGGCCAATGCAGATTCGCCGAAAAATGGAAGCTGCCAGATAACTTTGGCCAGCCGCGCCCGGCGGGGCAAGCCGCTCCTGCGGCGCCAGCCGCGGAAGCGGCTCCAGCCGCAGAAGCGGCGCCAGCCGCAAAAGCGGCGCCGGCCGCGAGAGCGCGCATACGCGCGCCTAGGCCGCCACGGCCTGGTGAGGGCGATCCAACCGCAGGCGCCAGCAGCCATGACATCACCAGAGCCGACGGGGCTAATGGTGGCAACAGTGGCGCTGGCAGCTCTGACGATCACCGTAGACTGCCACAAGTTGCAGCAAGGCGCGGACGCATGGAGGGAGGAGATCCTCCACCACCGCCGCAGCCTCAAGCAGAGCCGAGGCCAAGGCCAAGGCTCCCTGATTGGACTCGCTTCGACGTTCAGCTCAGCCTCCAAAACCTGCGCAGCTTCGACCCAGCTGTAGTGCAGCGAGAACTCCGCAAACTCCACCTGAGATGGTTTCATGCCAAGGAGCCAAAAATGCGGATGATTCTAACCAAGGTTGGTCTGGGTGAAACCCGTTTGAGTCTGATCAAAGGCATTTGTGACTCGTGTAGAGAATGTCGAGCCTGGGACAAACCAGGCAACACGGTGATGCCTTCTGTGTCACTGCCAGGACGTTTCAACGAGGAAGTCGAATGTGATCTTTTCTTTTACAAACAGGAACATATTGTTTTTCACATCATCGACCGTTGTATTCGCTGGGCAGCTGGCACAGAGATTCCTGATAAAGCCATGCATACTGTTCTCGATGCCTATCATACGACTTGGATGCAACATGGCCCTGCTAAAATCTTATACTCCGATGGGGAAGGAGCACTGAATAATGATACAGCAAAGGCCATCCTTAAGGCTAAGGGAACAGAGCTTCGTATTCGAGCGCGTGGCCAACACGCTACAACTATCGAAGCTAGGAACGGCATCCTGCGACACCTCTTACACGTGATGGGAGAAGAATTGAATAGATTAAATATTCCTCTCAATTTCACTCGTCTCTTACATGAAGCCTTGTTTGCCAGCAACGCATTTACCTTCTACAATGAAGTGTCTCCGTACAATGCGCTGTATGGCAGACAACCAGCTATGCTTCCCGATTTCCCTGTCTTGGATCATGATCAGTCCGCTGAATCATCAGATCACTCAAGGGAGGAAACAATCAGGAGGGTTAGTCTGGAGGCAATCACGCAGGCCACTGCGGTTGCCAAGACGAACAGGGCTCTCCGTACGAAGACTACTGCTACGGGTGAATTTCACTACAAAGAGGGAGATCTCGTGGACTATCATCGCCCGACCACCACGAAAGACGACTGGGGTGGATGGAGTGGTCCATACCCGGTCATCCGCAACGAACCTGACCGAGGCCAGGTCATCGTGAAGGTCGGCAGTCGCGAAGTGCGAGTACAGTATCCTGACACACGACACACACTGTACATCGAAGCACTTATGGTCCGCGAGATAGGATCGGACAATACGGCCCTTCGGACAGTATTGGCCTTTATTGCCGGTCTGCCAGCGGGGAAACCCGCCATGACTTTCGGATATCTACCAGCGAAACAGGGTCGGCTGCAGATGACTGCTGCGAGCCGACTTTCGCCTAAGGTGCACTTGGCTCTTCAGTACCTCATACGCAACTACTTTCGTATTGAAAACGTTGTTGCTGTACGACTTGCCAAGAGCCTGACGAAGTTGCCTGCTGCACCCTATGCAGACAGCTGTACACTAGTGCACTATGATAATGATGTGACCCCTGGTTTTCATTACTATGAAGCTGATGGCACTGCCTTGAACATCTATGACATCACAGGATCTACACACTCACGCATCATCCAGTGTCTTAAATCCAGGAAGCCGTCTGCTGGATTTGACCAAGACCTCACTAAGTTTGAGGAACTCGCTGATGGTCCACCACCAAGCGAATCACCTCCAGCAGCTGCTCCTGAGGAGCCTCCTACGGATAACGATGGTCGGCTCCCGACCATCATAGAGGAAACAGAAGAAGATCTGGATGCTTTTGTCTTGAAGTCGTGGTATGCTGAACTGATGGATGACAGAACACTCCTTGAAGCTGACACAGAGGAAGTCATGCATACAGTTCCCACATACATGACAGACACACAGTGTGTGTTAGTCTCTACGACCTGTGAAGATGTGCAAGGCCACTTGCCGGAGCGGGGTCACCCGCCAGGATACGACATGGACACTTCTTACTACGTTCCTTTATGCTCCACGGATCCGGATAGCAAATATGATCTGGACTCCGATGAGCACGGGAAGTACATCGAGCTCTGCTTCACTGCAGACATGTCCAAAGTCGTCCTGTCCGAGCAGCAACACCGATTGTTGGATGACAGCAGCGTCACAACTATGCGAGTATACGTTAGCGCTGCCTCCAAACGCGCCGTGGTCGTCAAGGAAGACGATCTACTCATGAAGGCCGACATCCAAGCAAATCCGGTCAAAGTTTCCAAAGCCCTCTACACAGAATTGAAGTTTTGGCTTGACAACAAATGCTTCCAGATGACTGACTTAAGCAAGGCGTCTAACATCATGACGTCACGCTACGTATACAAATGGAAGTTTGTCAAGAACGAAAAGGGCGAAATGGAAAGGACGATCAGGTTACGCTTGGTACTCCGTGGCTTCATGGACCTTGAAGCCTTTGATGTCGAAACCTTCTCTGGCACGGCAAGGAGGTCAAGCCAGAGACTGCTCGCAAGTTCTGCTGCATGCAACAAAGCTTGGATCATCGCTTCCCTGGACATCAACATGGCTTTCTTGAAGGGACTGACCTATGGCGAGCTCGCCGCGGCAACGGGCGAGAAAGAGCGTGTGGTGTGCTTCACACTACCACCTGGGTCAGCAGCTGTCCTTCGCACACTGCCAGGCTTTGAGTCATATGACGAATCAAAGCATTGTCTCCGGTGTCTGAAACCGGGGACGGGCACGAAGGATGCTCCCAGGGCATTCTCGCTGAAGCTCAGGTCCATCACTAGGAGCTTTGGGCTACAGCCTACTTCATACGACGAAGAGTTCGAGATGAGCCCAAACCTCTTGACAGCCAAGCACGTTGATGACATCAATATGACTGGGAAGGAAGAGGCTATTGACAAGTATGTCAAGTGTGTTGAAGATACGTTTGGGAAGTGCAAACTGAACAAGCACACATACACAAACTGTGCCGTTCGGTACAACAAGACCGATGATGGGAGCGTCACTCTCGATCAGGACGAATACATCAAACAGCTTCGTCCTATCACACATCCAGAACTCACAGGAGCTGATCCTGAGAGCAAAGCGACAAAGACGATTTCTGATATGTTCGTCAGTCTTCGTGGCGCTCTAGCCTATGCGTTGATCACGCAGGTATGGCTGATGGTCTATGTTGTCTCACTACAACGTATCCAGGAACCGACAAACATCCAGGTACGACGACTAAACGCGGTTACCAGAAAGCTACAGGCAGGTCCGAAGAAGATCGTGTATCAAGCTATGACCCCAACAGGAGAAGTCGACCTGCATAGCGATTCTGGCTATCGTCGTCTCAACGGAGATGAAGACGACGAAGTCAAAGGCTATGGTATCCGCGGGGCTAACCTGCTGAGGCGTGGCCACACGCAAGCGGGGAAACCCGTCGTGCACCTGGTGGACGCATACTGCAAGTCTCATCGACTGCAGGTGCGTTCGAGCTACTCTGCGGAAACACTGGCAGCAGCCCACAACTTGGAAGACTGCTACCCGACCATTGTAACGCTCCACGAGCTACACTCGGGACCATTGACCCCCACACAGTTAAAGAACATATTGGAAATGGGTGGTCTATGTATCAAAGTCACTCTGACTATTGATGCCGAGTCTGTCTTCAAGTCTTTGTCTAGCAAAGATCTGAAGAAGCCCACAGAATGTACTCTGCTTGGGCACATCAGCTGGATCCGCCAGATGATGGAACGCGGAATCGTGGAAAGCGTCCAATGGTGTGACACGCGGGATATGACTGCCGATGGTCATACCAAAGGTAGTATTGACCGCGCGTTGCTCCTACAAGTAATGGCCGGCCAGCAATCCTTCAAGCACGAGCTGAAGAAACATACGCCGTATAGGGCGGGCAGGTCGTCTCAGGACGGCCCTGCCTCCCGAGCCAGCGGGGAAACCCGCGGGCAGGTGCGCTTTAGTAGCGAGGAAACTCGCCGGTAGCGAGGCTACTCGCGCGCCCTTTCCTTGTAGGCAGCCGCTGCTGCTTAGCACTGTTTTTTCCGCATAATGTAGAAGTGCGGTACCTGCTCGTCTCCTCCCCCTCCGACTTTAAACGGAGAAGGTTAAAGGCGAGGTATAAATCGAGCATGTACCGCTGCCGTGCCTGGCTCAAGCCGGGCCCGGCCAAATATATGACTGTGCCTCACTGAGGCGCACGACTTGCATCAGAGATCGGAAAATACCTTTTCCATTGACGATGCCCATCCTATCCTTTACTCCAGATCCCATGTTTCGTCTTGCACTCTTGCTCATGCGATATGAGCCAAAGCCTGGGATATGGCAGCGCTTAAAGCGTAACACATACCTAAGCTTACCAGCTTGTTTTCGACTTGGCCAGGGTTCTGAACCATGACACGGGCATCCGGTCGTGGGGATCCGGGTGGGGATCCGCTGGGAACCCAATGGGGATCCAATCTGCTTTTACGGGATCCGACCTCTTGTATTGTTTTTTATTATAACAAAATACGTTTGGAGGGGATTTAATCCGACCGCTCTACCCTTCTAAAATACCAAGTGAGGCCAGAGAAGAATCCCGGGGTCCGCGCGACGGACAAGGCAGCGGGGGGGGAGGGCGACCAGGGAATGGGGTGCTCTATAGATTTACCGAGCCCTGGGTGGGGGGGGCTTCTGGAGATTTGCCGAGCGCTGGGGGTGGGGACTTTTAGACATTGATTCAGCTATTGGGTGGGGTGGCGTCCTGAAAGTTATCCAGTTCTACGGTGGGTGGGGGCCTTTCTAGAAATTTGCTCGGCTCTACGGCGGGGGGCGGCTTCTAGACATTGGTGCAGCTCTACGAAATTCCTCCAGCTCGGGGGCGGGGGGCTTCTGAAGATTTACTCAGCGCTCTTGCGCCCCGCCGCCGCCGGCCGCCGCCGCCGCCCGCCGCCGCCTGCCGCCGCCCGCCGCCGCCCGCCCCCGCCGCCCGCCCCAGCGCCGCCGCCGCCCGCCGCTGCGCTATCTTCTGACCGGGCGAAGAGAACTATGCACATGCACCGATCCTGGCAAGGCCCATTTTTGACCCAGGATCGGTGCATATGCCTTCCTGGCCAAGGTAGGAGGGCGTATGCACCGATCCTGGGCCCAGGATGGGCCTGGCCAGAATCGGTGCATGTGCATAGTTCTTTTCCCTCTATCTGACCAGCGTTCTGCGGTTTCTTGTGTGTCGTTTGCTGTGTCTGTCCACGCTCAATCCATGTCATCGCCGGGCTGCGACGCCGCCCCGTTGGCAGACGTCGCGGCAGCCACCTCTTCATAAACGGTCGCCGCCCCTGTCGCGCAGCAGTCTCGTGCGCTTCGGCGACCCTTGGCAGAGACTGAGACCCTCCACGTCGCGCTTTTCATTCACCGGCAGCGCTTCAGTCGCCGCGCGTAGTCCCCCCGAGATTCCTGCCAGCGCTTCGCCGGCGTGCTCCGCGACAACCATGCGTCGCGGCCGCGACGCTGCCGTCACGCGCAGTAAGATGCCTTGCAGGCTCCCAGGCTGCAGGACAACAGCGTCGCAGGGGGGGCGCCTCCGCGGCGGCGCCGTCGTCGCTTTCCGTTCGAGGCATCCCCCGTCGCCAGCTCGGGGAAGCATCGTGGGCCCCCTTCTGGAAGGGGGCCTCCCTGGCGGCGCTGCCACCGTTTCTCCGTGTGTCATTTTCTGGCGAAGTCTGTGGCGAGACCGCCCCCGCTGCCCAGGAGGAGGCGTGCTCAGGTCGGGGGAGCGTAAGTCAGAGCGTTAATTACCTACCCCGCTTTCGCTTCCAGGCAAAACCAAGCCATACCACACGCCTCCTCGTCAAGCGGCCTGACCAGTACAGGCCGTCGTTTGGCATCGTTTGGTATCTCTTGGAAGCGAGGGTGGTCAAAAGCGAGGTAGGTTTGTTTTCCCCCTAGTAAGACCCGGGTTTGCCAGGACTCGGGTTCGCCATCGTTTTTTGACGACCGCGCCTCGGATTTTGACGAGGAGGAGTTTCGTGGGATGTTTGCAGCGGGAGGCCTCGTCAAAATGCAGGCTCGGCCTCGTCATTTTTTTGACGACCTCGTCGGGGATTTCCGAGTCCCCCGTACCCGGGTCTTACGTCTCCCCGATCAGGGGCGGCGTCGAGACGAACGATTTCTGGGGAAGCGGCCGCCTCTCGGGAAAGCCCTTTGAGCCGCAACGCCGGCGGCCCGGGCGCCCGCGCCGCCCCGCCCGCTGGGTCGCAGGACCACGCAGGCGCAGACGTGGAGACGCGCGCGCTCGGGCTCGCTCACTTCGCGCCAGCATAACCTAACTGCCTGTAGGGGGCTCCGCTGAAGGCCCCAACGGCGCAGTCCACAAGCGCCCCCGCAACCCATGTCGGCACGCCCCTCACACGCTTCGTGGCGCCGTCGGGAGCTCCACCGATGGCCCAAGTGGCGGTGCCCGCGTGCGTCTCCGCCACCCGTTTCGGCGCGCCGTTTGCACGTTTCGTGGCCCCACAGGGAGTCCGACTATACTCTCATACTCGTCTGCGGCGTCACAGAGTTGATGGGACTCTCCTACGCAGTGAACCGCTTCGCTTCTGCCCGCCCACGTAGGCTAATCTGCGAGGGGCCCTCCGTCGCAGGGGGCATCGCCTCAGTTCAGAGCCCCGAATCATCAGGGGTAACTCGGGTCAGGGCTAACTCGGGTTCCTTTTTCGGGAACCCAAACCCGAGTTATCCCGGACCCGAGTTGCCCCGGATAATTCGGGCGTCCAATCAGTTGATCATCGTAGTTCTGAAACGTGATTGAACCGCCATCGGATGCTTCTTGGCCTTCTTCGCCGCCGCGCCACAGGTTGCCGACGCCGCGGTGGAAGCTACGCCGAGAGTGTTTGCGAGCGGGGCCTGTGGCTTCTACTCGAGCTCCCGGGTGAGCATCGAGGCGACTACGTTTCAGAGCCGGGGGGGAGCGAAAGGGAATGAGAGGAGGATGAGGAGAGGGAGGAGGAGGAGACAGAACAGCATCAGCGGTAGCAGGAGGAACGCGGCAGGATGCCAGCAGTGCTCGGCTGCTCGGGCTGCCAGAGGGGCTAGGGGGAAGGCGGTACGAGTTATCCTTCCTACTCCCCGACCTGGGAACATATTTTTTGAGAGTGGTCACAGAGGGGGTACCTAAAGAATGGAGGCGCGTTGGTATTCTTGGCGCTGCCCAGGGCTGGCTGGGACCAGCTCGCGTAGAAAGCAGGCGCGCAGGCAGGCGCGCCACGATCGCGAGTGAACGATTTCGTCACTTCGGGGAGCTTGTTTCATGTCGTTTGTAAAATGCGTCGCTGTAGTTTGAGAAACCATCACGGTACGATCCGATGACCCCGAGGTTTTCGGAAGATTTCGTCGGTTCTCGGCGCCTCTCCAGCCTCGGCATGCCTTCCAGCGGTTACGCCTTGCCGAGAGCGTTCCGGGAGTGCCCGAATCGTCCCGAACGGCCGCAGGAGGCCCCAGTGTTGACCCGATTGTTGGACGAAGAGGGGCAACGACAAGGGCGGGGTCAGAAACCAGGGTGGTACGATACGATGGAGTATGCGGAGACTCTGTCATGGGGGCGCATGTTTGGAACAGATTCTGGCTCCAGAGCTTGATGCTCGCAACTACGCACGCCTGTCAATCAGTCCAAGAACCATGATCCCATGATTTGGCGAGGGCGAACGGCCTTCGAATGCCTGATCCCGCCTGGTTCGCGGCGTGGGGAAGCATTGCTTCAAGCGCAGCAGATGCATACCTTCGCTACTTGGGGGCCAGGAGCACACGTGGACCGTGTGCGCACTCTGCCCGGCCTCGCGGCCCCAGGAGCAAGTGGCCAGGGCCGAGAACGTGGGAGGTCGGTGCGGCCATCAGGAGCTGCAGCCCTCACGAGCAGGCCACGACTCAAAACTGCTGTCCACAATGCGAGTCCTGGATTCGTCTGCACGAGGTCGCGCTTCCAGCTCTTCGGGTGCGGAGAGGGCGTCGGGGAATTGGCCGAAATTCCGAGTTGATCGTCTGATCTGGACCACTGTTTTCAGCGATGTTGCCCCTCAAAGACTCGGATGTTGGGGTGGGCGAGTGCACAGTCGCAGGCAGAGTTGGAGAGGGAGGAGGAACCGGCGGCCAGGATGCAACACCTGGGAGGTTGGATTCAGCATTGGCGCCGGTATATCCGTGGTCGAAAACAGACCAACGCCAGCATTTTCACGGCCAATCTGGTTCATTTCTGGGCTGAACCCGGCATACTTCGGCTCAAAGGCCCCTCAATCGGGCTTCATAGCCCTGAGTCGTTCTTGAGAAGACCTCCCAGGAGTTGCGCCCTAACAAAGGGAAGCAAACCAACCCAGGAATCAGTCGAACAGACGCTCCAAGAGCTTGAGGAAAGGACAACGACACCAAACATTCGGACGGGGACATGACTAGGATAATTCCGTTTCAGAGCGCCCCCCAATGCTCTCAGAGCGTCCCAGAACGCTCTGAGAAGGCCACGGCGCCCGAGACATCCTGCAGAGCCGCCGCATCTCAGATATATGTTCGATTTATCCTCACCCGGATTTGTCCTCGTCCTGGCCTCATCTTAGCCAGCAGGCGTGCTACCTCCAGCGAGCTGTGGACAGGGGGTGCTTCAAGCGGAGATGGGGGACCACACCGCCAGCGGGACCAGCCCTGGCTCCTCGCGCTGGTGGTGGTGGTGGCGGTGTCGCCTTCCTTGGCGGCGCGCACAAGGAGCTGGCGCGGAGGGGGTTGGGCTTCTCAGGAGAAGGGGGAGCTTCCGAGAAGGCAGGGGGCTTCTTAGAAGCCCCCCATGGCTTCTAAGAAGCCCTCTTAGGAACACCTGGGAGCTTCTCAGAAGCCCCCTGGCTTCTAAGAAGCCTTCTCAACAGCTCCTGGGAGCTTCTCAGGACGCCCCTGCCTCCAACGAAGCCCCCCGCCCTCTCCGAAATCCACCCCCCTCTGCGCGCCGCCAACTTTCCTTGTTCCTAAATCGGTGCAAGGAGAGACGAGGGAGGTGATGTGCCAAGTCATCATCGCCCTCCTCGCCCTCCTCCTCGCCCTCGTCCACCCCCTTCTCGTCGCCCTCGTTGTCCTTCCCTCCCCCCCCCCTGTTCGCCCTCGTCCACCCCCCTCTCCTCGCCCTCGTCGTCCTTCCTCCTTCGCCCTCCTCGTCCTCCCAAGAGGTGACCGGCGCGGTGAGGGAGCCGACGTGCCAAGTCCCCATCGCCCTCCCCCTCCTTGCCCTCCTCGCCCCCCCTCCTCGTCGACCTCGCTGCCCTCGCCCTCCCCCTCGCCCTCCTCGCCCTCCCCACGAGGTGAACGGCGAGGTGAGGCAGGCGATGTGCCAGGTCAGCCTCGTCGTCCTCGACTCCAGCCTCGAGGAGTGAGCTGCGCAGCGCGCGGCCCCCGCCCGGGACGCCTGGCCCCTTGGGCACCCGGGCGCGGCCCGCGGCCGCCTGCTGCTTGGGGGGGGCAGGGGAAGGCAGGCCGCGCAAGCACCGCAGCAGCGCAAGGGCTCAAGTCGGGCCGGAATATCCAAAATAGTCAAAAAATAGTCTGGGGGCTGTTTTTCTAGCACTTCGCGACCATCTGGGGGTGCTTTTTTTTACTACGTCTAATTTGTCGTCCAAAATCCCCTTGTAGGGGGGCATGCCCGACCTGACGCAAGACCTCTTTTTCTTCTCCCTCCTCTCCCCCCCTCGGCGCCAGGAACCGGCGAAGAAAGACCAGCACGACACACACACACACACACACAAACACACAAACACACAAACACACAAACACACACACACACACACACACACACACGCACGCACGCACGCACGCACGCACGCACGCACGCACGCACGCACGCACGCACGCACGCGCGCATTTCTATAATCGCACATATAGGCACGTATGTACACACACACACGATGTGATGCTTCGCTCTGCCTCGCCTCAACTACTGGTCCTGTGTCCGTGTACCTCTGGGCATTTGTGGAAAGATAGACAGGTGGGACACTATTAAAGCAGGGTGGGGGGAGCAGGAAGGATATTGTGGGCGTCCCGAGGTCGGGCTGGGAAAACGGCGGGTCCGAATACACAAACATCGGGAAGGATTTCGATTCAAACGTATCAGGACGACCTTATTTTCTCACCTCCTAAAGAGCATGCGCGGGCGACTGGGGCGGGCAAAGATCATGAACACGAGGGGGTGACGGTCATGGCCTCGAGAAGGGTTACAGTTTATGAACATGGTGGAATTGAGGACAAGGCCGCGGCATTGGTTCAAATCATGACCGCGATTGAGTTGATGGTAATTCGGGAAGGGGCGGTCATGGTGATCATGTCATGTGGGGGCAAGGGTGGTAACCGTGAGTGGAGTCTTGGTCAAGATGGGGTGAACGTCATGTCGGGTTAACTTCCCAGAGAATGTTGGATAAATGGTTGCCCCCGGCGATACAGAGCTGCTGAAGAGACGTCGGGAGGGCAGCGGCAGTTCGAGCACGCCATCCCTTCTCGAAGTGGTCGTAAGGCCATAGCTCCATCCTCAGGCGCCTGTTCGGGACAATCTAGGCTCCCCAGAAATGCCTTCGGCGAGGCGCAGCTGCTGGAAGGCATCGCGAGGCGAGGGAACGCCACATAATCAACAACACATCGCATGAACCATGATCCACGATGTAGTGGTATAATTATAAAGATATACATGCAGATAGATGATACCAATCCCCCGAAACCTCCTTATCACCATGATGGGTGGTACATGCGGTATGTATTGGGGGAGGCAGGATCGGGATCGAGGAGATGGGCGTATACCACCGGGAGATAGCCGCAGATACGGCTGGGAGTGCCTCTTTGGACGAGGCGGGTTGGACTGGAGGGTGTACTGGAGGGTTTGCTGTGGTAGGGGAGCGTGCCTTTCCCTGACCCCCCAACGAAACGTGGCACCGTGTGCTGCTCGAGGGAAGCAGCCGAGCGCGCGGGGTTGCGCTCGGCTGCAGCTGCGGCCGGGCACTCGGGGTGCCCGAGTGTCGCTCTCCGGGGCGGAGGCGCTGTTGTGCTCGGGCACGCTGGTCGCGCCGCCGTGCCCGCGACACCGCCACCGGCAATCACCGCCATCATCGGGGGGGGGGGGGGGCATCGGCTGTAGATTGGCGGCGCGCACAAGGGGGTGGGAGGAGGGGGGAGGGCTTCTTAGAAGCAGGCTGCCTCTTAGAATGCGCTGGCCTCACATCTGTAGAGAAGGCCCGCGCCTTCTAAGAAGCGGGGGTGCCTCTAAGAAGCCTGCCCCCCTCCTCCCACCCCCCTCTGCGCGTGGCCGAGTAGAACTGGGTAGTCGAAAGCCAGACTGTCAGATTGGATGGGGCCCCCAGGGCCAATCTGGCCCGGCCAAACTGGATGATTTGGGTTATTCGCCAGACTGGATTCGCGTTGGCTCCCTCGCCAGATTGTCCCCGTTTGCCAGATTGGGCCTGCCAGATTGGCGCCAGATTGGCTTTGACTACCCAGCAAGCGCTGCACTTGCTCAGAGCCCTTGCCTGCGATTCGTCCACAGCTGGCCTCGACTTCGACAGCCACCGTTCTGAGACACCCACGTTCTGCGTCACTCCACTCCCATGCGGTTCGAGCGTTCGCGGCCTCTGGAGCGGCACGTACAGCAGGCAAGCGTCTAGAGCGGCACAAAGAGCATACAGTCGGCCTTGACTAGTAGGTCGACCCTGCCAGTCAAGGGTATCCGTGTGTCCTGTGTTTCGCGGCCCATGCCTTCTGCACTCCTGTTGCAACGGTGCCCTCGGAATCGGGGGCGGAAAAGAGGGGGGTGATGACTAGGGGGGGGTGGACATCATGGCGGGGGCCATGATATTTCCCCAGATTTCATGGCGCCTCTTCTTATTTCATTACGTCCCTGGCCCTCCCGCTGGGCCGCGCACATGCCGCCGGTCATGATTTGCACCCCCCCCTCTTGGACACCCCCCTCTTGGCCGCTCCCGACGGAAGTGTCCTCTGTCCTCTCGCGTGTCCGCTCCAATCAAGTCCGGCTGTACATCTGTCATCACCGTGATGGGGGCCCGAGCGGTGCTGCTCTCTCCCTGCGCGCGTGGCTCAGGAGGGAAAGAAACACACAGACACAATTAATCTTCGATTTCCCAGAAAATATGGGAAAATATGGGAAGTGTGGGGGAAGACAAAAACCTAGAAAATATGGGAAAATATGGGGAATATGGTTATTTGTGTCTATTTATTTGTGTGTTCTGGGGCCCCTTCAGTGGCTGGACAGAGGGGTCGGCCTCTGGGCCGACACTGAGGGGCGACACATGGGGGGCGACACCAGTTGGTCCGGGACAACGCTAGGGGGGGATGGGCTCCAAGGGGAAGGCGTGCCATCAGAAGGTGGGGATCTTGCTGCATCAGTGGGAGCAGCGTCCCTTCTCCTTCCTCCTCCTCCTCCTCCCCCTCCTCCTCCTCCTCCTCCTTCTCATCTTCCTCCTCTTCCTCTTCCTTTCTTCTCCTCCTCCTCCTTCTCCTTCTGCTCTATCCTCGATCCTCTTCGACACTCCTCCTTCTGCTCCTCCTCGTTCTGCTCCTCCTCCTCCTTCTCTTCTGGGATGGACGAAGGGTCAGGGGCAGCGCTAGAGGCAACCCCAGGGGTGCATCAACCCCTGATCGCCCATGCATCGCCGATAGGGGCCTGGCAGCACCACCCCGCACATGACCGTGTGGATTCGCCTGTGGGGGTCTATCGTCGATCTATCGGCGATGTATCGCCGATTCCAGATGGACGTTTCCTGAGGAGGAGGAGGAGGAGGAGGCGGCGGACGAGGAGACGGCAGACGAGGAGGTAACTAGAGGCGCAAAAGGAGGAGGAGGAGGCGGACGACCAGTGTAATCCCAAGAGTCATCAGCGATGTTGGAATAATCCCTCCCGCCAAGCTCCCCCTTCATAGGCCCCTACAGCGGTTCATTTCCACTGAGGGAACTGCCTCGTTCTAATCGATCGAACACAACCGTTTGAAGACCCTTAAGCATGCTAGAACCTTTTTCTCGGGACTCTAACGCCACGGATCAACCTGACTGTTGCGTCTTGACGATCTTGAATCGTGCCAGAACGCCACTCCTGGGACTTCAACACCACAAATCAGCGTAAGTGTTGCACCTTCATACTCTTGAATCTTCCCAAAACACCATTTCTCGTACGCTGATCATGGGAATCCGTGAAACTCTTAGCACATAATAATAATAATAATCGAATGTGCGCGGCGCTAAGGCGAGAGCCCCACATTTTGAAAATGAACCGTCCTCAATCCACGAAACTCTTGCAAGTTTAAACGAATGTGCACGGCGCCGCTAAGTCGAGAGCCACATTGTGCAAACCACCCGTCCTCAATCCGTGAAGCTCTTGCAATATTTTAAACGAATTTGCGCGGCGCTGAGGCGAGAGCCACATTTTGAAAACCGCCCGCCTTCAATCCGTGAAATTCTTGCGAATGTTTAAAGCGAATGTGCGCGGCGCTAAGGCGAGAGCCACATTTTGAAGCTTACCCGCCCTCCATCTTTGAAGCTGTTGCCAACATTTAAGCTCAGGATCGTGCATACACGTTGAGGAAGACTCAGGCGAAACGCCCGGCCCGTCCTAAAACTTGGGCCTCGGGATGCGACATGGAGAAGCTATTTAGAAGGGAAAGGAGTGGACGAGGAGGAGGAGGCGGAGGATAAGGACGAGGAGGAGGAGGAGAAGAAAAAGAAGGAGGAGGAGGAGGAGAAGAAGGTGATGGACAAGGAGGATGCCCTCGATGCTTCCCCCCCCGGGCTGTTCCCCCCCTTGTCGTTCCCCCTCAGTTGCGCCGGCTTGCGCGCACGGGTCGGCAGGTTCAGCAGCACAGCTTCACGGCGGGTTCTCCCCTGCTCTTCTCTTGCGGTTGGCCTGGCCGTGCTGGGCGGAGGAAGTCTGCGGACGACCCGTATGCACCGTGCCGCGTTGGCGTCTCCCGAGGCGTCGTCGATCTTCGGACCCAGGAGTGGTGCGGTGCATTCGGCCCTCGGAGCCGAACAAAATTGTGTACCGCATCGCGTTGGAGCGAGGCCTGCAGGGAATCCGGGCGTGGTGCGGTGCACAAGGGCCGCTCGCGTACACGCCGAGCGTGACGAGAGCACGGTACGGCAGGCACGGTACGGTGCACGAGAGCATTGTGCGGTACACGAGGGACACCTTTGATGAGGGGGGGGGTCGCAGCCAGTCCGTGGGAAGGGCAGGGGGGGCGGGCGGGAGAGAGGGACGGATGAAATGGCGCTGGGAGGAAGAGGGGGGAGCTGGAGGGGGTCGGGGAGCTCAAGGGGTCAAGAGCACGGATGGCGGAGGGGTCTCTCAGGAGGGGGCAACACACACACACACACAGACACGAATGTGATCGTCGATGCCCAGGAAATATGGAAAGTATGGGAAGTGGAGGGGAAGACGAACAACCAGTAAATCTGGAAGAGATTGGGAATCCATCCTGGAGCATGTGTCTATTTGTTTGTGTGTCCTTGGGCCCCTTTAGTTGTCTCAGGGGGTCCAAGCACAGATCGGGGGTTACTAGAGGTCTCCTTGGCTCAAGGCGTTCCAGTTTTTCGTTACATGTTGTAGCCCCCAGGGCCCTCTTGGCCTCGTGAGGGCTGCTCTGGAGGCCGTGGGGGACTCCTTGGAGATCCTGGGGTTACCTTGGGTCAGGGACACCGCTGACAACACCCGACCCGTGGGGGCATTGTGGGGGGTTTGGCTGGACGAAACCGCAGCGAGAAAAGGGAAGTGACCGTCTGTGATCATGCTGACGCCCTAGCAGAGAATGGCGTTGGCTCTGCAAAGCAACATAACGTCGGTTTCACCCGCAGCTGCTGGCAACTCAAAACATGTCGACGGTAACGCCTGCGGTCAGACCGAGGTATCAGATCGAGGTCGGTTCGGGGAGGGTACCCGAATGTTGTTCGTGGTGGCCGGATGTTCCTGTGCATATTGTGGGGAGGGTACCCTCGAGTGATGTTATGGTCTGGGGCGTTTCGGCGGCGTAGGGTGTCATGTTCTTGAAGGATGATGTAATGCCTTAGGTCCGGCCGTACCACGTCGGAAGCTCCTGCTTCCACCCCCCTGCCAGGGGCAGTGTCGAGGGCGGACAGGCGCAGCCCGCTCATCGCCGACAGGGGCCTGATTGCCCAGACCCGCCCAGGAACGCTTGGTTCCGCCATCGGGGGCCCATCACCGATCCATCGGCGATGTATCGCCGATTCCAGATCGACGTTTCCCGAGGAGGAGGAAGAGGAGGAGGAGGAGGCAGAGGTGGGAGGCAGCACCCGCAGGGACCTCATGCCACCAGGAGACAGGAACCATGAGGAGGAGGAGGAGGAGGACGAGGAGGAAAAAGTGAGAGGCAGCACCCGCAGGGGCTTCATGCCACCAGGAACCAGATGGAGGAGGAGGAGGAGGACGAGGACGAGGAGGAGGAGGGCGGCGGCGGACGAGGAGGCAGCGGACGAGGAGGAGGAGGAGGAGGAGGCGGAAGAGAGGAAGCGGACGAGGAGGTGGACGAGGAGGACGGAGGACGCGCCCAATCACCGATCCATCGTCGATGTATCACGATTGCCAGAACGACGGTCCTTCCCCCCCTCCCCGACTACGGCAACTTCGTGTCGTGGCGACCGGCGGCGACCCCACCGCGGGCGTTCAGCATTGAACGCCGTTGGCGACCCCGAGTCGGGCGATGCTGAACGATCTGTCGCTTCGGAAGCGGCCGATCGTTCAAGGTTGAACGAGCCCCGCGGTGCCGCCGCCGACCCGGAATCGGTCGATGCTGAACGATCTGTCGTTTCGGAAGTGGCTTATCGTTCATGGTTGAGCGAGCCCCGCGGTGCCGCCGCCGACCCAGAATCGGGCGATGCTGAACGATCTGACGCTGCGGAAGCGGCCGATCGTTCAAGGCTGAACGCTCCCCGCGGCGTCAGAGGCCAAGGCCGAAGGCGGCACGACGCAAGCCTGCCGTAGTGGGTCCCGCCCTCAACGTCCCCCCAGGGTTCCCACTCGCCGGGCCAGCCCCCGCGCGCGCTGTGCTCGTGCTCGTGCGCGCCGCATCGCCTCCAGGGCGCTTCGGCTCGAGGGCGAGGCCTTGGGGTCCCTGGGGGAGCAGGAGGGCTCGGCGCCGCGCCGAGGGGGGGGGGAGAGGGGGCAGGCCTCCTCGGAAGGCGGCGAGGCTTCTCGGAGAGGCCCCCCGTGGCTTCGGAGAATCAGGAGGGGGAAAAACACACAGACACAATGAATCGTCCACTCCCAGGAAAATGTAGGAAAATATGGGAAGTGGGGGGGAAGACAACAATTCAAAAGATATAGGAAAATATGGGGAATCATTTTATTTGTGTGTGTTTCTTTGTGTGTCCTGGGGCCTCTTCAGAGAAGGCCTACCGCGGAAGCCCATGCCCAGAAGCACCCCGCTTGCCTCCAGGGTGCCAGTGCCCTGGGTTTCTCGGGTTTCGATGGGTTTTTGCAGTGGACAGCGGGACGACCTTCCCACACCAATGGACGCCCTGGGGTCTCAGGAGTGGGTTTCCCGTGGAAGGTTCCTTGTGGTCGAGCTCCTGCTGTAGGAAGCGCCTGTCCCAGAAGGCCGGACTATGTGTTCGTCGCCCCCCCAGGGGCGACGCGCGCACCGAGAAATCTTGTAGTATATGCGTCGTGGCGGGCGCTTTCTGGCCACACCGCTCGAGAAACGATATACTACAAGATGGGTATACTATATGTTCGGGTCGGACGCGCGCCTCCAAGGCGGACACACAGTATTCGTATGTCTCTGTGCATCCCCGGATGCCTTCTGAGCCTTCTCGGGGAGCCCGCTCCCCTGCCTTCCGCCCGGGCGCGCCGCCGAGGGGAGCAGGGGGATGGTGAGCCCCGCCGAATGCCGGCGCGCTGGCCCAGCAATGTCCCCCTTCCGCTAGAGGCCTGCCCACGCCCGCTTCCCGGCTTCTGGCTCTGGTGTGTCAGTCGAAGAAGAAAAAACGCCACCCAGCTATTAAAAATATAGACTTTTGGCGCTCCGCGCGTATTTCTTGGATCCGCGCTGGGGCCACCTGGCAGCGCCTCCGGCGCCGCCGCTGGCGCGCTCCGCGCGCCAGGGAGGGGGGTCCAGCGCAGATAGATCCAGGAAATCCGCGCGGAGCGCCAACAGTTTACATTTATCAAGTTTTTTCTTCGTCTAGTCAAGGGTCCCTTGCAATCTCCACAGTTGCTCTGCACATGCCTGTTTTGATTGACTTCAGCGTCCGCTGGAGTCATCGCGGCTGCAGGGGCTGATCTTCCTTCGAGTGGCTCGGTGCTGAGGGAATGTCAGCATGTGATTAACAAATGAGGCCCCCCCCCGGGGCTTGCGAATAGACCCCGCGGGGCGCGAAACCATTTCTTGAATCGCGCGCGCCAGGGGTCCTCGCGGGCGCCATTGAGGGGCTCGTGTACCCCCTTGCACGGCAGCCTCAAAACGATTCTGTGGGCTTACGCCTCATCCGCCGACCCCTTGAATTAACCGCGTTTGGTCGTTAAGAACCCCTCACCCTCGGCAAAACGATAGCGCCTTCGGCCCCCTGGATGCGTTATTCCGGCGCCCTGAAGGTGAGCCTGGGGGGCTCAGGGTGGCCCTAGGGGGCTGAAGGCCAGGGTGCTGAGGGTGAGCAAGAGCTGAAGACGAGGTGGCTCCCTCCTCGGGCTTTCGGCCGTCAAGGCGCATCTCCCCCCCTGGCTTCGAAATCTTTTCGAGCCCCTTTAGGTTGCCCTTTTGGCCCCATCCTTGGGCCAGACAGCTTTCCTTCCTCCACCTCCGTAACCGCTCTGGCCCAACATGGCCCAGGAACGCTCAGTTTTGAACCGAGGCTTTCGCTCCGCAGTGGCCCCCCTCTGTCAGGGATCCGACAGAAGTGCTTCCGAAAAGGTCTAGCGCCCGTGGCTCGAGACGGGCGTCGAGGAGTTCAGGATGGTGGTCTTCAGCGAGCTCTGCAGGGAACCAATGTCACCACCGTGCGCCTCAGGAGTCGCCTCCACGACACAGGAGTCGACGCGGGAGCCGCCTCCGCGACGCAGGAGACGAGGGCGGGGATTTCAGGCGCCTGCCCCTGTCTGCCATGAGCCTGCGAAGCTCAGAGATATTGAGGCCCCGCACACAGAGGAGGATTGGATATGGCGGCTCGAGCACAGGACCGGGGGCGCGAGCGCCGCGCGCGCGGCGACCGATGGCCGTCCGCGCGTTGTGCTTTTCCGTGCGAGATGAGCGTGGGCCGCCGCGCGCGCGGCGACCCGTGACCTCTCGCGCGTCGTTTTTTTGTTCCCCCCTTTTTCTCATATCAGATGCACCCCGCCGCGCGCGCGGCGGCCCATTGCCGTTCGCGTATTTTTCCCATGCAAGATGCACGTGGGCCGCCGCGCGCGCGGCGGCCAATGGTCCCTCGCGCATCGTTTTTTTTTCCCCCCCATGCAAGATGGGCGCGGGCCGCCGCGCACGCGGCGGCCCAGGCCTCTCGCGCCCCCCCCTGCCGCATGCGCGTGGACAGCCGCGCGCGCGGCGGCCCATGGCGCCACGCGCGTTGTATTTTGTTCCCATGCAAGATGCGCGTCGGCTGCCGCGCGCGAGGCGGCCCATTGCCCCTCGCGCGTGGTGTTTTTTTCTTTGGAAGATGCGCGTGGGCGCGCGCGCGGCCCTGGCCCCGTCGCCCATAGTTTTTTTGTTCCATGGAAGGTGCGGGTAGGCCGCCTCGCGCGCGGCGGCCCACGGTCCCTCGCGCATGCAACCTACATGTATATAATTATATACACGTATACAAACATATATATAGTATATGTGAGCCCACAAACTCAGGGACAGTGCTTGCACTGTCGTTGCGTTTGCGGGCTTGCACGAATGCCGCTCCCACGGCTGCCGCGCTCCCCTGCCCTCTCCTCGTCCTCGGGACGGGGGGAGGGTCGGGGTGCGGGGCCGTGGGTGGGAGAGGGGCGGCCTCGCGGTGCCCGTCCGCACACGCGGCCTTGCGCGCTGTGCGTTCGCCTCCCTGGGCTTGGGCCCCCGCGAGGGCTGTGGCGTGCACGCTGCCCATGCGTGGCCGCGTGACGCGTTTTGCCAGCGGACCCTGAAGTCTCGCTCGACGGCCCACAAGTGGCCAATCGTGTGCACAGCAGCCCATGCGTGGCTCGCTGTTGCCAGCAGACCCTGAAGTCTCGCTCGGCGGCCCGCAAGTGGCCAATCGTGTGCACAGCAGCCTATGCGTGGCTCGCTATTGCCAGCAGACCCTGAAGTCTCGCTCGGCGGCCCGCAAGTGGCCAACCGCGTACACAGCAGCCCATGTGTGGTTCGCTTTCGCCAGCTGGCCTGGGGGTCTTTGCTCGGCGGCCCACGAGAGGCCATCCTTGTGTTTCGCAGCTCGCGCGTGGCTTCCCCTGCCCGATCGGCTTTTGCGCGACACCCGGCGCGCCGCTCAGAAGCGCTGCGAAGCGAGGGGGTTGCGCGCCCGCGGGTGGCGGCGCCAGGGCGCGCGCGAATATCGCATCGCTTGTTTCTTTGTTGCAATGGCGGACGAAGCCGCGAAGACCGCGTTGACCGAAGCGCTCCGCAAGGTTGAGGGCGCCGATGGGCGTGATACAGCCTGGCACACCAAGATTGCTGAGGCGCTGTATGCAGCCGGCGCGCGGAACTGGCGCGAGCTCGCCGATGCCCGCATCGAGGATTTCGCGTTCCCTGCGGGAGAGACTGGCCTTGGCGCTGGTCATAAAGCCCACGCGCGCAGGGCCCCCGCCGCCGCCGCCGAGGAAGGCGCGGCGAAGCAAGGGGTCGCTGACCCAGGGGCGGTGCTTAAAGCGTTGCTTTCGGGAAAGAAGCCTGACGAGGTGCCGCGCCCACCAGGGCTGCACGCGCGCGGCGTGTTCGGCGCCACGCAGGCGACGCACTTCGATTTCGCCGGCGTGATGTCTGACATCAGTGTGAAGGGATTGCCCGAGGAATTCTGGCCCAGGCGCTCGCGCGGGCTCGCGCGCGCGGCACATCGTCGGCGTCGCCCCGCGCGCGCAGTTCACACCGCGTGGACGAGCTGGCCGCAGAGGCGGCCAAGCTCAAAAAGGTCGGCGTTGCCTCGCCGATTGCGCTGGTCGATTTGAAGAAATGGCCCCCTGAATTCGCGGCTCTCTAGCAGGCCCTCCAGGAGGGGGGCAAGGAGAACAATATCTCCAAGGTGCGCTGGTTTCGCGATCGAACCAGCAAAACGCGTTGCTTTCGCTGCAGGACCTTCTAGATCTGGCCAACGCCATCAAGGCCAACGGCCAAGAGGGAAAGCGCAAGACGCTGTTAAATTTGTCACAGTGGCAGGCGGTGTGGAACAGGCGCCGCGGTCGCGCGAAGCAACGCCGCCGCGAGATTACGTCGGCGTTTCGCACAGGTACGCGCTGGCGGCGGCCGCAACAGGCCAGCTCAGCCTGGCGGCGTCGTGGGCGCATCGCGAGATTTGCATGCGCGTGGCCATGAATGCCCACGCGCACAAGCGCCGCCCGCACCTGGCCATTTACTACGACCAGGCCCAGCGCGCAGCGTGCGCCAGGAACGCGTTGCCGTTTTCGCTCTGCGAGTTCGCGCGGTCTATGTGGGCCGAGCGGACGAGGGCCGGCGAGCAAGATTTCAACGCGGAGAAGGCAGCGGTGAAATTCAGCTCGTGGGTCTTGCGCCAGGAAGGGCACGGCCGGGCGCGCTGCGCGCGGACAGATCGCGACGCCCCTGCGCCGCGCAGGCCGAGGACGGGCACGACCGCGATGAGAAGCCCGACGCGGGCTCAGGGGCCGCCAGCAAAGGCGGGTTTAAAGGTGCCAGCGGCAGCGGCAAAGGCGGGGGCACGCAGTGCGACCGCCGCGGATCGTGGTCGCGCGGTGACTGGCAAGATCGCGGCACGTGGTCGAGCGGCCGCTTCTCGTGGTCCTCTGGCGACCGCAGGCCGCGCACGCCGCCCAGGCCCGCCGGGGCTTCAGGTGACCGCAAGCCGCGCACGCCGCCCAGGCCCTTCAAGAAGGCCCGCAGTGGCCAGCCCTGAGGAAGTGGGCAGTGCAGCCCGCGAGTGGCGCGGCGCCCATGTGCGCTCCCGCAATGGCCCCTGCCGCGCCCTCTGTCAGTTTTGCGTTTGCAAGACAAGAGTCCGACGCGCGCTTCAGCGCCGCGGCGAAGCTGGGGGCGGCGCGCCCACGGGAGGTGGCGCCAGGGCGTGCGCTGCACTTGCCTCGCATGACTTGCAGTGTGTCGCGATCGGATTGCAACCGTCCGACGCGCGTTGCAGCGCCGCGGAGAAGCGGGGGGCGGCGCGCCCAGGGGCGGTGGTGGCGCCAGGGCGTGCGCGACACTTGCATCGCCTGGCTATATTTCTGCAATCATGGCACGACGTGGCAGCTGCCAACTCCCCCGCGGCCACCGGGCTCCCGAAAACGGAAAGGAGTCCCGAGGCCGCCCTCGCCGCCCCGCGCATGGGCGGCTGGGGCTCAGCGAAGCCGCGCGGGCAGTCTGGCAAATCTTTTCAGCCAGGCCGGGGCGCTCCGCGCAGCGAGTCGCGACGCAGCGCTTGCGCGTCGCGCGCAGGTGCCAAATCAATCCGCAGCGAACATGGATATGTTGGATTTCGCCGCACGGGCGGTCGCCGAGACTGTTGCCTTGAGGTCTCTGAGGCTTTGAGCTGGGTCACTGCGCGGACGGCTGAGCAGGTCAACGCAGACCGGGAGGCCATGGTGCGCCAGATGGAGTTTGAGGCCGAAGATTTGGTATCCAGCGGCGCGGCTGCGCGTTGGATGCTCTCGGCCAGCCCAGAGGTGCGTAGCGTAGCAAAGGGCGTGAACGGGCCGCTGTTGGAGAGGCTCGCGCACCGTGCGGGGTTCGAGGATCTGGCATGCATCAAGTTTTTTTTCTGCTGGGGCGCGCCCGCAGCAGGACCGCTGCCTCCCTCTGGCTCAGGCGCGCCGGCAGCGCGCGTCAAAGCTACGCCGGTCGTCGATCTCTTGAAGTCGGCAGCGAACGCCAACGCGGCAATGTTAGCTTCTTTGCGCGGAGACAAGCACGCGAGCGAATTGCTTCGCGTCACCGCGCAGGACGTCGCAGCGGGACGCATGCGCGACCTGTCAAAAGTCGGCGACCTCGATTTAAGCTCCGTAATTCTCTTACCGCGATGCGGGGTTGAGCAGGCGAAGCCGGACGGCAGCGTTAAAGTCCGGCCGATTGATGATTTGTCGCGGTCAAAGCTCAACAGCTGCACTTCTGTGGCCGAGAAATTCCGCCCCGAGGGCGTGGACCTGCTCTTCGAAGCTTCCAGGCGCTTGGCGCTGGAGACCGAAGAGCCAATCGCTTTCTTCAAAGCTGACGTGGATTCCGCGTTCAGGCGCGTCCCGGCGTCGCCACTACACAGCGCGCTGCTCTATATTGTCTTCTTGGTTCAGGGTGTGGCGCACGCAGCGCGGCATTGCGCCACGCCGTTCGGGGCAGTCGCTTCCGTTCACGCATGGGAGCGAGTGGGAGCTCTAATCTCGCGTGTCGCTCGCGTGGTGCTGCACGTGCCCCTCCTGAGGCTTGTCGACGACCTCTTCGCTGCGGAGCGGAGAGGATCGGCCGTGCACGCGCTGCACTGCGTAGCACGTCTGGTGCTTTGCATGCTTGGTCGCGAGGCCATTGCGCCGGCCAAGGTGGGCTGGGGATTGCAGTGGCAAGTGCTCCGGCTCAATGTAAGCGCGGATCGGCAAGGTTTCTCATGCTCACCTTCCGCGGACAAGGTCGTCAAGTGGCGCTCGCGAATTCACAGCGCTTTGAACGGCAACTCGCTGCGCCCCGGCGACGCTTCCAAGCTCGCCGGAGCCTTGCGATAGGCGTCGACAAATATGTTCCACCGCCTGGGCAGGGCCACCATAGTGCCCCTGTATCGGCAAGCCAAACAGAGTCGGGCCAACGTGTCCGAACCACTCCGTCATGCTCTCCGCTGATGGGACGAGGTCCTTGCCCTTGAATTGCACGAGAAGAGGCAGTGGATCTGCCCCAGCGGCCCTCCGGTCCAATTGTTTGTTGATGCGAGGAGCACTCCGCCGAGAGCGGCGGCGGTGCTCACGCACGATGACCAGATCTACTCGGCCGACTTGGAAGCCGCCCCACAGCTTGATGAGTTCCTTCAAGCAGCGGGCGGACGGGATGATCATGTCCCTGGAGCTGCTCGCAATTGCGTTCGGGCTCTGCACCTTTGATCACCTCTTGCGGCGGCGCAAAGTCAGGGTGCGGAGCGATAATGTAGGCGCCGAGACCGTGACCAGCAGGGGGTCGTCCAAAGAATGGGACTACTCCTGCCTGGTAAATTGCTTGTGGCTCAAGGCAGCCCAGCAACAGATCGCCCTGCGGGTTGACAGAGCCCCGTCCAAGCTCAATATCGCGGATCTCCCCTCCCGCGAGGAATATGACTTTCTAGCTTTGCTCGGCGCTGTGCGCGTGCCACCCGCGCTCGACGGTCCCTTCTGGGAACCAACGTCGTGGTCAGCCTTGTCGGCGGCGACCGCGCGTTTCAAATGACGGCCGCCAGTGCAGCCAGCGAGCATCGAGCGAAGGCGGCGCAGCGGGGTGGCCGCAGTTCGCGCAGTGCCACAGCTGGCACCTGCGCAGGGCGTCGGGGATCGCGAAGCGCACACGCAGTCCGCCGACCAGTGGGCGCGCGGCGGCGTTTCGCAGCCATGGGCGAGGCTCGCGCGGTGGCGTCACCACATTTTATTGAGTGTTTGCAATCGCTGGCCCCGGCTCGCGAAGCGCGGGACATCGCGCTTGCTGCGGCGATCCTGTCCGCCAACGGATTCCGGGCCATCGAGGAATTGGTCGGGGCTTGCGCGGCCGACCTTAATGGCCAAAGGCGCCTTCTCGGGCCCGGCTTGTGCTCCTTCCTGGCTGAGCCCATTCGCCTTGCCGAAGCTAGGCGGCGGTTCGCAGGTGCCTTTCTCCCGGCGCACGTCGCCCGCCGCGGGCATCGTTGCTTCGCAGGCACGCGAAACGGGGCGCGACCCGCGGCGGCCCCGCGAAGGTCTCGCAGCCCAGTGCGAGGTGAGGCGAGGCGGCTGGCGGCAGCATCATTCAATATCTTGGATTCAGTCGAGGACGCCATCGCCGCGGCGACAGCCGGCGAGGGGGATGACGACGCACCAGCGGCGTTGTGCTCAGGCAAAGGTCCGCGCGCCGCCACAGCATCGTTGCAGTGCCAATTGCGCACGCCAGCGGCTCGCGCAAATTGGGTCGAAAGGGAGCGCGTGCGGTCGCTGCTGGGCTCATGCCCCCGATCCATTGCAAGCATGCGAAGCGGCATACGGTGCTGGAACGGGTTCTGCGAGGGCGCCCTGGGCCTTGGCGGCGCCCAGATCCCGCCCGCCTTCGAATCTTTGCTGGCATGGGCGTCCCTCTTTCGGTGCAGCGGAACGTTCGCGAATTATTTGGGCTTCGTGCGCACCGTGTCCATGCTCTGCCGCGCGGACACGGCAGTGTTCAGGGCGCCCGAACTAGCGCGGGGTCGTACTGCTATCAGGCGGCAGCGGGGCACGCGGGGCGGTCGCGCGCAGGTCGCGCGCTCTGTCGGCGCGCGCAGGAAGCGACGGCCGTTTGTCCCACGCAAGAAGATGTATATCAGGCACAGCATGGTCACGCGCATGGTGCGACTGGCTTTGCGCGACGCCGAACTGAGAGAGACGCAAGTACTGTGCTTATTGGCGTATACCTTTTTGCTGCGCGTTCCATCGGAGGCAATCCCTTGCGTGTGGGGAGCAACCGCGCCCGTGGGCGAAGTGCATTCCTGCCTGTATGTCGCCGGGGACGAACTGCGGCTGCGATTGGCCAGCAGAAAGAATGTGCCGTCGGGCATTGAGCTGGTCCGCGGTTGCTGGTGCGCAAAGCATCCAGAGTCTTGCCCTGTGCACGTGCTCGGTAAGATCGCGGCGACGCGTGCCCGGGGGCAGAAATTATTCCCGAGCTTAACGCCTGGCAAGGCGCTGCGGTCCCTGCGGAGGATACTGGCCATGGTGTCTGTCGCCGAGGCACAGCTGCATCGGCCTCGCGACCTGCGCCGCGGCCAGGCGCAGGCTCGAGCACCGCGCCCGCTCGTGCGCTGCGATCGCGGGGGCGCACAGGACATGCTTGAAGGTAGCAGTCGCCTGGGGGCGATTCTAAAGGCTTGGCAGTGGCGTTCGCCTGCGCTCCTGCAATACATCAATTCTCAGGACCTTGAATCCGGCGCCGTGCTGGAGGCGCGACGCGCGCCGCATTTTGGCGATCCGCAATGCGCTCGTCGCTCGCAGGCGCATCTGGACGAATCTTCCAGCAGCGATTCCTCTTCCGACTCATAAATCCTCGCGGTGCATCGAGCCGCAGCGCACTGGGGCGCCCTCCACTTGGGAGAGCAACGTAGCGTGGCTTCGTGTCTTGCCTCACCCCTGCCGGCGCACGCAGCGAGGAGTGGTGCGCCTCTGGGGCAGGCGCCGCCCGAGCCACCAGGGCCACGATCTGGCGTCGGGTTCTTCGCGCCCCTGGCGTCTCGGGCGTCGCTGCGACGCGCGTCGGGGCGACGCTCGGGGCGCCGCACCCCATGTCTGGGGAGCGGCGTTCCCCTGGGCCGCGGAGCGGGCTTCGGTATTTCTCTGCCCTCCCACGGCGCGTGGGGCTGGCATTTGTGATGAGCCCACAAACTCAGGGACAGTGCTTGTGCTGTCGTTGCGTTTGTGGGCTTAAACGAATGCCGCTCCCACGGCTGCCGTGCTCCCCTGCCCTCTCCTCGTCCTCGGGACGGGGGGAGGGTCGGGGTGCGGGGCCGTGGGTGGGAGAGGTATACTGGTGCTGCTCTGCCTGCGCGGCTGCCGCCTCTGCGTTCTTGCTTTCTCTTGTCCGCGGTCCGCCCAGGAGCGGCCGCTGGCCTTGTTGGCCATTGATGTGCAGCTGGCGGGGGCGTGTCCCGCTGCGCTGTGCCACCGCACCGCGGTGCGAGTGGCGTTGGGACGGCCTCGCGGTGCCCGTCCGCACACGCGGCCTTGCGCGCTGTGCGTTCGCCTCTCTGGGCTTGGGTCCCCGCGAGGGCTGTGGCGTGCACGCTGCCCATGCGTGGCCGCGTGACGCGTTTTGTCCCACCCGCCCGCGCCCTGGGGGTTCTTCGCGCCCCTGGCGCCTCGGGCGTCGCTGCGACGCGCGTCGGGGCCACGCTCGGGGCGCCGCACCCCATGTCTGGGGAGCGGCGTTCCCCTGGGCCGCGGAGCGGGCCTCGGTATTTCTTCGCCCTCCCACGGCGCGTGGGGCTGGCATTTGTGTACACATATATACATACATAGATTTGTATATACGCATAGATGTATATCAGTCACGATGCGCCTGGGCGGCCACGCGCGCGGCGGCTAATTGTCATTCACGCGTTGTGTTGTTCCATGCAAGACGCGCGTGGGCTGCCGCGCGCGAGGCGGCCCATTGCCCCTCGCGACTTGTTTTTCTTTGTCCACCGTTTTTTCCATGCCAGATGCGCGTGGGCCGACGCGCCCGCGGCGGCGCATGGGCCCGCGCGCATTGCGTTTCATCCGTGCCAGGTGCGCGTAGGTCGCCGCGCGCGCGGCGGCCGTGGCCCTTCCCGCATGGTGTTTTCCCTTGCAAGATGCGCGTGGGCCGCCGCGCGCGCGGCGGCCCATGGCCCATCGCACATTGTGTTTGTTCTATACCAGATGCGCGTGGGCCGCCGCGCGCGCGGCGGCACTGGCCCCTCGCGCGCTGTTTTTTCTATGCAGGCTGCACGTGGGCCGCCGCGCTCGCGGCGGCTCTGCGCCGCTCGCGCGTTGTGTTGTTTGGTTTGTGTTCAGGCAGAGTGTGCGTGGACCATCGCTCGCGCGGCGGCCCTGGTTCCTCGCGCGTTGTGTGCTTCCGTGCAAGATGCGCGTGGGCCGCCGCGCTCGCGGCGGCCCTGGCCCCTCGCGCGCTGAGTTCTTCTGTGCAGGATGCGCGGGGGCCGCCGCCCGCGGCCGCCCATTGCGCTTTGTGTTGTGTTGTCCCATGCAAGATGCGCGTAGGCCGCCGCGCGCGCGGCGGCCCGTGGCCCCTCGCGCAGTGTTGTTTTTGTCATTGCAAGATGTGCGTGGGCTGCCGCGTGCGCGGCGGCCCTGGTTCCTCGCGCATTGTGTGTTTTCCATGCAGGATGCGCGTGGGCTGCCGCGCACGCGGCAGTCCATAGCCCCCTCGCGCACGGCGCTCTTCTACACAAGGTGACGGCGGGCCGCCGCGCGCGCGGCGGCCCAGGCACCTCGCGCATTGCTTTCTCTATGTAAGATGCGCGTGGGCTGCCGCGCGCGCGGCAGTCCATGGTCCCTCGCGCACGGTGTTCTTCCATGCAACGTGCCGGTGGGCCGCCGCGCGCGGCGGCCCACGGCCCCGCGCGCGCTGTGTATTTCCATGCGAGGCGCGCGTGGGCCGCCGCGCGCGCGGCGACCCATGGCGCCTCGCGCATTTTGTATTTCCCGTGCAAGGTGCTCGTGGGCCGCCGCTCGCGCGCGGCGGACCATGGCTCCTCGCGCATTGATTTTTTCCATATCGGAGGCGCGTGGGCCGCCTCGCGCGCGGCGGCCATGGCCCTTCGTGCATATTGCCTTTTCATATAAGGTGCGCGTGGGCCGCCGCGTGCGCTGCGGCAGGTGGCCCCTCGCGCATGGCGTTTTTCCATGCAGGATGCGCGTGGGCCTCCGCGCGCGCGGCGGCCTTGGCCTTTCTCGCATGGTTTTTCTAGACAAGATGCGCGCGGGCCGCCGCGCGCGCAGAGTTTGGCCCCTGCGCGTTGCGTTTTCCCATGCAAGATGCGCGCAGGCCGCAGCGCTTGCGCGGCATCCCAGTACCATTTGCGCATCGTGATTTTCCATGCACGAGGCGCGCGGGCCTCCGCGCGCGCGGCAGCCCATTGGCTTTCGCGCATTGTATGTTCCATGCAAGGTGCGCGTGGGCCGCCGCGCACGTGGCGGCCCTGGCACCTCGCGCATTTTGCGTTTGCCATGCAAGATGCGCGTGGGCCGCCGCACGCGGCGGCCCACGCGCATTGTGTGTTTCCGTACAGGATGCACGTGGGCCGCCGCGCGCGCGGCTGCCCATGGCACACTCGTGATTATGTTTTCCATACAGGATGCGCGTGGGCCATCGCTCGCGCGGCGACCCTGGCCCCTCGCGCATCGTGCGCGTCCCTGCGAGATGCGCGTGGGCCGCCGCGCGCGCGTCGGCCCCTGGCACACTCGCGCATATGGTTTTTCCAGACAAGGTGCGCGGGGGCCATCACTCACGCGGCGGCCCGGGCCCCTCGCGCGTTATGTGTTTCCATGCGAGACGCGCGTGGGCCGCCGCGCGCGCGGCGGCCGTTGGCCCTTCGCGCTTTGCGTTTGTCATGCAATGGTCGCGTGGGCCATCGCGCGCGCGGCGGCCCTTGGCCCCTCGCGCGCATTTTTTTCCCCCGATGCAGGATGCGCGTGGGCCGCCGCGCGCGCGGCGGCCAATGGCCTTCGCGCGTTGTGTTTTCCCATGCAAGATGCGCGTGGGCCGCGGCGCTCGCAGCGGCTCTGGCGCCTCGCGCACGGTGCTCTTTCCGCGCAAGATGCGCGTGGGCCGCCGCGCGCGCGGCGGCCCTCAATCTGAAAGTCGCGATGCTGGCCTGCGAACTCAAGTGAACCCGCAGCGGTTGCCGATTCGCGTTCCAACTCAACATGCGGTCCTTACGTTTTCGTCCACCGATGCAGCCTACAATGCGCCGACGCGCCCGCGCGCGCGGCGTGAATCCGCAGCCGTTGCAGATTAGATTTTCCACAGATAATGCGGCCTTTACGTTTGGCAGTCGTCCATTGGTGCAGCCTACAATGCGCCGGCGCGAGCGTTCGCGTGGCGGTTTCTGTTTTGTCCGCAATAGGAAAGTCGCCGTGATGGCCTTGGAACTAACAGGAACCTTTTGCGGTTACCGATTGGTCTTTACGCCTTCGTCTGTTGGTGCAGCCTGCAATGCGCCGACACGCGCGCGTGGCGGTTTCTGCATGGTCAGCAATAGGGAAGTCGCCGCGCCAGCCTGGCAACTAAAGTGAGCCCTTAGCGCTTGCTGATTGGAGCTCCAAGCTTAACATGCGGTCCTTACGCTTGAGCATCTTGGTGCAGCCTACAGTGCGCCGACGCGCGCGAATGGCTATTTCTGTGTACCCGCAATAGGAAAGTCGCCATGCTGGTCTGGGAACTAGAAGTCAACCCGTAGCGGTCGCCGATGAAATTCCCCACGTAGCATGCGGTCTTTCCGTTTCCGTCCACTGGTGCAGCAGACAATGCGCCGACACGCGCGTTCGCGTGGCGGTTCCTGTTTTGTCCGCGATTGGAATATCGCCGCGTTGGCCTGCGAACTGAAGCGAACCTGTTCTAGCGGTTGCCGATTGGGTTTCCGAGTTGGGAGGCGGTCTTTACGTTTTCGTTGGTCGGTGGAGCCTACAATGTGCCGGCGCGCGCGTGTGACGTTTTTTTGTTCTGTTCGCTATGGGAAAATCGCCATGCGTGGGTCACCGCATTCTGGGCGCCCCCCTATGGATGCCCAGAGTTCACTCACCAAAGTTCATTCTGGCGAGGGCACTCTGGTGAGGCGATGGGGCTGAGAGCGCACTCATGGTGGGTGCGCGCGCCGAGCGTCGGTGCTGAATGTCGGCGCCGAGTGTGGCTGCCGAGTGGGGGCGTCCCGGCGGTCCGGTTTGCCCCGCCTTCCTTTTGTTTTTGTTTAAATGCGCACTACAGCGCCGTGAATAATTAGTTGCCCCCCCAGACTGTTTTTTGTTTTGACGGTTTTATAACACTTGCGGGAACTTGATGGAGATGCCCGTGGATTTTGCAGCGACTCTTGGGGATCACGGTCGTTGGGGTTTGCCGCGGTATCCTTGCCGACGCCACGGACGGCGCGACGGTAGTAGCGTACGGCCCCTGACTTGATGACTTGGCTGTAACTAGTTGGCGGTGCGCCCTGGGGGGGAGTGAGAGGGGGCGGGGCTTCCCAGAAGGCGCCGGGGTTTCCGAGGCCGCCTGCCCCGTCTCACTCCTCCCTTGGGCGCGCCGCCGAGTTTGGTTTTCGGGTCATAACTGGGGCCTCCGACGGCCACTCGGGACGACCCAGGCACGCCATGAGAGGCGCAACTGCTGGAAAACACCCCAGGGTTGGACAACCTGCAGCAACCGACGGAAACACCAGAAATCGCAGAACATGCAAATGTGAGGAGCGCTTCATCGATGCCCCAGTTCGGCGGGGAGCGATGGGGGAAAGTGAAAAGGAGGAGGACTTCTCAGAAGGCTCGGAAGTCCCCCGGCCTTCTGAGAAATTTTCTATGCCTTCCCGAGTACAAAGAAAACATCGGAGGCCTTCTGAGAAGCCCCGCTGCCTTCTGAGAGGACCCCCTCCTTTTCATTTCCCCCCTTCACTCATGGGAGGGATTGTGTCAGTGGAGCCAACAGTACACACTCGAGATCGTAAAGCACCATGTGCTACGACACTTGAGTTTCGGCGTTCCGGCGCCCCCGCCGAACTCTTACAGGGCCGCCCCCCGCCAGTCCAGTCCAGTCCAGTTCCTTTTCGGAGGCGGAAAAGAGGGGGGTGATGACTAGGGGGGGGTGGATATCATGGCGTGGGCCATGATATTTCCCCAGATGTCATGGCGCCCCTTCTTATTTCATTACGTCCCTGGCCCCCCCGCTGGGCCGCGCACATGCCGCCGGTCATGATTTGCACCCCCCCCTCTTGGACACCCCCCTCTTGGCCGCTCCCGACTCATCGCCGATCGATGCCCCGCTGCTGCGCGAGGCCACACCGAGAGGCACCCCCTGGCTGCCGGGGTCGGCGGCGCCGCGCCGGCGATGGCTGCTGCTGCTGGCGCCTCCCAGGTGCCCGCCCCCTGACGCCCCCACGTCGAGCCGGCAGGGGCGGTTCGGAACAGTAGGACGAGGAGGCCGATCGCCACGAAGGGCGAGGAGGAGGACTATGAAGACGAAGAGGAGGAGGAGGAGGAGGAGGAGGAGGAGGAGGAGGAGGAGGACGGTGTGGAGGACGAGGAGGAGGAGAAGCACGGTGTGGAGGAGGAGGAGGAGGAGGAGGAGGAGGACGAGGATGCGAAGAGTAGGGTTCCTATGCCGCCGTATTGTCCAGAAGCCACGCATGACGAGCGAATGGATCCTGGGGGTAGGCCCCGGGATACGGGGCCCAGTTTCCGCGGGGCCCGCGCTCCTTCGAGTTGGAGCGACCACGACCAGGACGAGAAAAAGAGGAGACTGAGGACAAGGGCTCCCTCGAGGGCGCGAAGTTATTCGCGCTTCGCGCTTCGCGGTCCTCGTTTCTCCTCCCCCTCCTCCTCGTCCTCCTATTCTCCCTTTGGGGGGGCGGCGCGAGAGCGCGAAGTTATTCGCGCTTCGCGCAGCGCGAAGCGCGAAGTTGGGAGCCCTAGTTGCTCTTTCCGGGAGAGATTGTGTTTGTGTGTGCGCGTGCGGCAAGAGTTGGGGGCGGCCATGAGGGGGGTGATGACTACAGTCAAACACCCGAATAAGGACGCGCGACTTTGCTGAGGGTGCCCCTGGCGTCCTTGCTCTTCCTTGCTCTTGCGTCCTTGAGGTGTTCGTCGTCCGCCGCCCCGAAAATCCCAACTTCGGCTTCCAGGGGTCTTGCGTCCTTACCGCGCGTCCTTATTAGGGTTTTTGACTGTAGGGGGGGGGGTACCATGGCCAGGGCCATGATATCTCCTCATTTGTCAGGGCCCCTTTTCTGATTGCGATACGTTCCCTGCCCCCCCCTCTGGTCCGCGCACGTGCCTCGGGCCATGATTTGCACACACTCCTCTTGGACGCCCCCTTCCTGGACGTCGCCGAAAGAGACAGAGGGAGATGGGGCGGAAGGGGGAGGGGAGGAAGAGGGGAGGGGAGGGCGAGAGGCGAAGAGGAAGAGGGACCAGGATGAAAAGGGGTTGGGAGGTAGAGGAGCGGGGAGCAAGAGGGGTCGGTATGAAAAGGGGTTGGAGCCTGTTTTTCTTTATATCCAGGCAAGCTTACTTGCATGGCGTTCGCCCCCCCCCCCTCGCCCCTCTTCAATCGAACACGAGCGTGCAAGCGCCTTTCGACTTGCGTGATTTCCGCACGTCGAATTGTTTTCGGCTTGCTTCAGACTCAGCCCCCCCCCCCGTCCATGCAAGTAAACTTGCCCGAATCCAAAGAAAAACAGGCTCTTGGGAGGACCAGGGGCGGGGGTAAAGAAGGGTGGGGATGAACCGGGGTTGGGAGGAAGAGGGGCGGGGAGGAAGAGGGGGGAGGAGCAGGGCAGGCGCGAATCCAAGACGCATCAACGGAAGGTCCCTGACATAATTTAATGTCACTGCGGGAAGTGGCCCATTAGAAGACAACCGTTTAAGAATCTTCAATCGTGGCAAGACAGCGTTCCTCGGGTTCCGACGCGGCGGATCAACGTGGGAATAATGCCTTGGCAATCCCGAATCGCACCAGAACGCCATTCTTGGGACTTCATCACCGCGAATCAGCGTGGCTGCTGCGCCCTGACAGACCCAGGCCGCGCCAGCATAGCATGCCTGGGACTTCGGCCACACGACTCCTTAGAAAGCGGCTGCAGAGGTGCAAGGCGAGGAGGGGCTGAGCTGAGGCGACAGCCACGCTCTGGTAAGGAGCTGCCCTCCATCCCTGCAGCGGCGGCAAGCTTTGAGGACGAACGTCCGCGGGGCTGGAGCAGCATGTTGAAAGTCGCCCGCCCTCCATCCGTGAACCTGTCGCAAGCTGCAGTCGGGGCTCTGAAGAAGGATTCCTTTTCGTTTGGCAGGGGCTCAGTGTTCCTTAGTTGTTTTGCAGCTCGACTTAGGTCTTCCTTAGGTCTTCGATCGGAATTCGAAGCTTAACTTATGGAAACAAGGGGGCTCGTTCCTTCTTTAGGGTTCCTTAGATCAACGCCCCGATTGTATCGGGGCGACTGTGCGCGGCAGGCTGCAGCGAGGGCCACACGTTTCGAAGAGGTTCCGCCCTCACTCCGCGAAGCTGCCACAGATTCGTACGACGAAGTTGTGCGCGGCGCTTAAGGCGACAGCCACACGTTGAAACGAAACGCCCTCCATCCGTACAGTTGCTGCGCATTTCGAAGACGGATGTGCGCGGCGCTGAGGCGACAGCCACATTTTGAACACCACCCGCCCTTCAGCCGTGACAGTGTCGCAAACTTTTCGGACGAAAGTGCGCAGTCCTAAGGGGAGAGCCGCATGTTGAAGAGGTCGCGCTCTCCATCCGTACAATTGCTGCATATATCAAGCTTCCAGGTCAACAATGGCGAGGATGTCATGCGAAACAGCTGGCCAGCCCTGTTGACACGCCTGGTGGTGCGACGAAGAGGAGTAACTTATAAAGGGAAATGGATGGAGCAGAGACAGCAGCAGTATAAGCTCATCGGGGGGAGGAGGAAGAGGAGGAGGACGAGGAGGAAGATGAGGAGGAGGAGGTTCTTGTTGTTCACCGCGGGGCTTCGCAGAGAGCGTGCTCGATCTTAAAGTGGATGGAGACGAGGAGGAGAATGGAGGGAGGGAGGGGGGCAGGGGAAACTAATAGAGAGGGAGGAGGCGGACGAAGATGGGAGGAGAGGGAAGTTGAGGAGGAGGAGGAGGAGGAGGACAATATACAACGGAGCGGCGGGCACTGGAGAGGCATCGGGCGGCGGCGGCGGCGGCCACGGTGTCAGCAGCAGGAGGCGGGGGCCAGTCCAGTGACGCCACCTTCCCGCCCTGGGTCTGGCGGTCGGCAGAAGGGAGGGGGAGAGGTGGAAGGAGGTGGGAATTAGTGAAGAGGAGGAGGAGGAGGAGGAGAAGGAGGAGGAGGAGGAGGACAGGGAGGATGACAGGGAGGAGAAGAAGAGAGAGGAGGAGGAGGAGGAGGAGGAGGAGGAGGAGGAGGAGGAGGACGGTGTGCAGGACGAGGAGGAGGAGGAGGAGAAGCACGGTGTGGAGGAGGAGGAGGACGAAGAGGAGGATGATGATGAGGACGAGGATGCGAAGAGTAGGGTCAGGTGTTCCTCAGGGGGACCTGCTTGGGGCCACTTAACGTGTCTTGTTCGAATGTAGTTCGACTCCAGTTCGACTCTAGCTCGACTCTGGCTCGACTCTAGCTCGACTCCAGCTCGGCTCAAGATCGACTCCTGCCGACGGGCGTTCGACGCAGCATCGACGCATGAACGGACCGCGTGGCTCCCGGAAGGTCCCCAAAACAAACATCTAAACTTGGGGACTGCGCACAGTGAGGTGCTCTGCGGGGAAGGCGGGGTGAGCTGGGCAGGCTCTTGCAAGAGCGTGCTGGGTCGTGCGAAGAGCTTCTTACATTCGTGCGCTCTCTCGCTGATCTTCTTCAGTCGAGGAAGCGCAAACATGGACTAGGGGGCATGGGTTAGTGGCGGATCCCGTTCCCGCACAGTGGAAACCAGTGCCAAGAAACACCCTGCTTGCCTCCAGGGTCCCCTGGGTTTCTTGGGTTTCGATGCTTTTGCGATGGAAAGCGTGACGTTCCCACACCAAGAATCAATGGACTTCCTGGGGTCCCAGGGTTGGGTTTCTTGTGGAAGGTTCCTTGTGGTCGAGCTCCGATTTTACGCAACCGGCGCGCGCCGTCGCCTAGTGAGGCGGCCTTGGCCCCACGGTTCGGGGAGCGTCTTCTCGGATCCGTGGATCTGGCGTCCACGCGCCAGGTCCACGGATCCGCAATCCATGTTGGCGTGTGCTCGACTCAGGGGCTTGCCGGTTTGATCCAGGCCTCCCAGGTGGGGTCAGAGTATAGATGGGGTAGAAGGATCGTGCCGCGTGGAAGATGCATCGACGATGCGGCTCGATGCGGAGCTCGATGTTCTCCACGCCAGCATCGCCGATGGATGGCCAATGTATCGGTGATGCATTGACGATGCGGCGCGATCCTCCTACCCCATGTACTCGGACCCCAACTAGGAGGCCCCTACTTGAGCTCCCACTTGTGGAACATGGTTTTGGAACCGCTGAGCCCAGAGTCTAGCGAGGCCGAGCGGCGGCAGTGTCCCCAAGACCCCCCTTCGCGCAGGCGTTGGGACGGGCCTGCCGCGGCGATGGCAGCGGCGACGGCGACGGCGGCGACGGCGACGAAGAGAGGCCCGGGCGACGACGAGAACGACGACGACGAGCCTGGACGATTCCGACGACGACGACGACGACGAGCCTGGACGAAGACGAACCTGGACGATGACGACGATGACGACGACGACGACGAGCCTGGACGACGGCGACGACGACGACGGCGACGGAGACGGCAACGGCGGCGACGGCGACGAAGACAGGCCCGGGCGACGACGACAACGACGACGACGAGCCGGGACGATGACGACGATGACGGCGACGACGACGAGCCTGGACGACGACGGCGACGACGACGACGACGACGACGACGACGACGTAGACGACGACGACGACGGCGACGGCGACGGCGACGGCGACGGCGGCGACGAAGACAGGCCCTTGCGACGACGACAACGACGACGACGACGAGCCTGGACGATTACGACGACGACGAACCTGGACGATGACGACGATGACGACGACGACGACCCTGGACGATGACGGCGACAACGGCGACGGCGGCGACGGCGACGAAGACAGGCCCGGGCGACGATAACGATGACGACGATGAGCATGGACGATTACGACGACGACGAGCCTGGACGACGACGACGAGTCTGGACGACGACGACGACGAACGTGGACGACGATGACGACGGCGACGGCGACGGCGGCGACGGCGACGAAGACAGGCCCGGGCGACGACGATAACGACAACGACGAGCCTGGACGATTACGACGACGACGACGACGACTACGAGCCTGGACGACGACGACAAGCCTGGACGACGACGACGAACCTGGACGATTACGACGATTCCGACGACGACGACGAGCCCCGACGACGACGACGATCCTGGACGATGACGACGATGACGATGGCGACGAAGACAGGCCCGGGCGACGACGATAACGACGACGACGAGCCTTGACGATTACGACGGTGACGACGAGCTTGGACGACGACGACGAACCTGGACGATGACGACGATGACGACGACGAGCCTGGACGAGAACGACGATGACGACGACGACGACGACGGCGACGGCGGCGACGACGACGAAGACAGGCCCGGGCGACGACGACAACGACGACGACGACGAGCCTGGACGATTACGACGACGACGACGACGAGCCCGGACGACGACGACGAACCTGGAAGTAAACGACGATGACGACGACGACGAGCCTGGACGACGACGACGACGAGCCTGGACGACGACGACGACGACGGCGACGGCGTCGGTGACGGTGGCGACGGCGACGAAGACAGGCCCGGGCGACGACGACAACGACGACGACGAGCCTGGACGATTACGACGACGACGACGAAGACGTCGACTAGCCTGGACGACGACGACGAGCCTGGACGATGACGACGAACCTGGACGATGACGACGATGTCGACGACGACGAGCCTGGACGACGACGACGAGCCTGGACGACGACGACGACGATGACGACGACGACGACGACGACGGCGACGGCGACGGCGACGGCGACGGCGACGGCGACGGCGACGGCGACGGCGACGGCGACGACGACGACGACGACGACGACGACGACGACGACGACGACGACGACGACGACGACGACGACGACGACGGCGGCGGCGGCGGCGGCGGCGGCGGCGACGGCGACGACGACTGCGACGGCGACGGCGACGGCGGTGACGTCGACCTTCGCCCCAAGCATTTCGGCACTACTATTTTCGCCTTTCTCTGGGCCTCTGAGGGCGTTTACGGTCGCCGCGGTCTGATCCGCCTCGACATGTTGGTGAGGACGCGTGCCAGAGTAGATGGGGTCGGAGGATCGCGCTACATCGACTATGCCTCGGGGGTGCGGCTCAATGTGGAGCCCGACTCTCTCCACGCCGACGTCGGCGGTGCATCGCCGACGTCGCCGATGCATCGGCGATGCATCGCCGCTGCGGCTCGATCCTCCGACCCCATCGATGTACTTCGACCCAACTGGGAGGCCTCGAGATGACGGCCGTGGGGTACCGTGCTCGCCAGGAGGCGCCGGACCGAGCGGCTTCCAGCAGCGACGTCGCAGGAGCGCCTCCGGGCGAGGCGCCCGCGCGGGGGAGGGCGGCTCGGAGCGCCTCCCCTCCCAGGGGCAACCTTAGGGGCGGGGGGTTGGGGGACGTTTTTGATGTCTTCAGGCGTTTCGCGGGGTGGTGGTGGACGTCTTCGAGTTTTTCATGCGTTTTTCGAGTTTCCTGGCGGCTTTCCGGCCTCGGGGTGCTCTACAGCAGCCGCGCCTCGCGGAGAGCGCTCCAAGGGTGCCCGGATCGTCCCGGACGGCCGCCGGAGACGGGGCTATGATCCGAAAATTGAGCGACGAGGATCACAAGGGAGGGCAGTAATTATATTTGTTGGAAAAAATCCCGGGGAGGCTTGTCCACAGAGGGGTTGTCTGGCGGGGTTGTCCAGGTCCCGGCCGGTCTGTCCAAGGGACTGGCCAGGGTAGGTCGCCTTGTCGTCGTGGATCAGCATGGGTTGTCCGGGTTGTCCTGGGGGGGCGCCCGGTGATTTGTGTTTGGTGGGATCGTTTCCCATCGGACATACAGTCGGTCCGAGGTATAAGATCGAGGTTGGTTCGGGGAGGTTACCCTCGTGTTCTTCGTGTTTGTTGGGTGTTCTTGTGCCTCCTGGGGAGGGTGCCCTTGGATGTTCTGTTAGTGTTGGCCGACGGGGGGTCTCATGTTCTTGAAGGATGTTCTTCTGGCCTAGGTCCGACTGTAAGTCGGCTCAGGGAAGAGTGCATCGACCCCGAAATCGCCCGTTGGTCGCCGCTGGGGCCCGAGGGCCCGCCCCACCCGGGAGCGTTCGGATTCGCCATCGGGCACCACCGATCCATCGGCGATGCATCTCAGGAGCGCAAGCCACGCGCAGGAATCCACGTCATGTGGTTTCGATAGTACGCATCGCGCGAGCGCTCATATTTTGCGGCGGATCGGGGGGCCGTGTTCATGTACGTGGTTGGGCGCGTACCCTTTATGCGGGCTCCCTAGTTTCGGCGATTCCAGGTCCACGGTTGCCCCCCCTCAGCTGGTCCCCCCGCATCGTTGCCCGTCGTCAACCTGGCGCGCCGAGGCGGAGGTGACGGAGGGGGCATGCCTTCTCGGAAGGCGGCGGGACTTCGGGGAGGCTCAGGATGCTTCTCACAAGGTCGGGGGTGGACAGAACCCCCAAAAGTGACACGTCGATTAGTGAATTGTCCGTCTTCGGTTTTCGAGAGGGCGCCGTGCCGTTATTTTCCAGGCTTGCGCCCGCCACGTTTGGGCCCGAGGTCGTTTTCACTAAACCCCGTTTTCCCAAAGGGAGGTCTGTCCATCCCCGAGAAGGCCATCTCTTGAGCCTCTGAGGAGGCCCACTCCCCCCCCCTCTTGGGTGCGCCGCCGACTTTTAGCATTCGGGTCATAACTCGGGCCGCCGGGGGCCGCTCGGGGCGATCCTGGCACCCCTCCTCCTCCCCCTCCTCCCCCTCTCCTCCTCCTCCTCCTCCTCCTCCTCCTCCTCCTCCTCCTCCTCCTCCTCCTCCTCCTCCTCCTCCTCCCCCTCCTCCTCCTCCTCCTCCTCCTCCTCCTCCTCCTCCTCCCCCTCCTGCGGCGGCGGCGGCCCCTCGGCGGCGAGGCGCAGGTGCTGGCTGGGTAGTCGAAGGCCAGACTGTCAGATTGGATTGGGCTCCGCGGCCCAATCTGGCCTGGCCAAACTGGAGGATTTGGGTTATTCGCCAGACTGGATTCGCGTTGGCTCCCTCGCCAGATTGCCCCCGTTTGCCAGATTGGGCCTGCCAGATTGGCGCCAGATTGGCTTCGACTACCCAGGCTGGAAAGCACCCCGAGGCTGGAAAGCTTCTGGCAACAGGCGAACGCGTCAGAAAGCGTCGAACTTACAGGCGGCCTGCATTAGCAGGTCGACCCCGCCAGCTCAAGGGTACCCCTGTGTCCCGTGCCTCGCGACGCGTGCCTTCTTACACTCCCAGGGCGCTGTGGCCCTCGGAAGGGTCCTGTGTCCTCTCGCGTGTCCTGTCCAATCAAGGCCGACTGTACCCACCGGTCGTTGAAAGTAGGTATTTTTGGATTCCCAGATTCCAATCTACTTTCAGCGCCTTCCTACTTCAAGAGTCGAGTGGTTTTCCCTCTTCCTTCCTCTCTTCAGGAGGCGGGCGGAAACCCAATCCATTTCCAACGCCTTCCTACTTTTTGTTTCTACCTACACCTTACGCGATGCTTAAGAAAACCTAAGTTTTTGTCCAGAGTCTCGATGTTTCTTAACTTTTCCATGTAAATCCCAAGATTGTCATAGAAGTTCTGGGTTTTGTTCAGTTTCTGAGACTGTGAATTTCTTAACCCATGATTTCTTAAGTATTTCGCAGGGTGTACTTCTTCCGACCGATGGGTACTCCCTTCTGCTCTCCCGCCCGGGCGCGCCGAGTGCGTCCTCGGCGGCCGGCCCTCCCTGGTCCTGCCTTCTCCTGGCCTGCGGCGTCGGCCTCTCCCTCCTCCTCCTCCTCCTCCTCCTCCTCCTCCTCCTCCTCCTCCTCCTCCTCCTCCTCCTCCTCCTCCTCCTCCCTCCGAGGCCGCTCCCCGTGCGCCTGCCGGCCCCGCCTCCATGCTGGCCTTCCCGGACCGCGCGCATCGTGCACCCCACCCTCCACACCTGGGAGCGGGAGGAGGAGGAGGAGAAGAAGGCGAATACGAATCATAGTAAGAGGAAAAAGGCGAATACTGATGGTACTAATGGTAATACTGATAATGATAATGATAATGATGATAATAATAATACTAGTAATAACAATACTAATAATAATCATAATAATAGTAGTAGTAGTAATAATAATAATACTGAAAATAATCATAATAATAATAATCATAATAATAATAAGAATCATAATAATAACAGTACGATCAATACTAATAATGATAACAATGATAGGAAGAATAATAAGAATAATAAGGAACACAATAAGAAAACGCAGAAGAAGAGGAGGAGGAGGAGGAGGAGGTGCGTTAAGGAGCCTGGCCCTGACACGCGATGTTGGGCCCTGGGGGAGGGGACCCCCGGCAAGCGCCGGTCGACCCGCCGCCGCCGCCGCACCGACCGACGTCGGCGATGCATCGGCGATGCACCGGCGATGCACCGGCGATGCATCGTCGACGTGGGCGACGCATCGGCGACGTCGGCGTGGAAAACAAACATTGAGCCCCACCGCGAGCCGCATCGGCGATGCCTCGGCGCTGCGGCGCCAAATGTCTCACACGCCGCGTCACCCCCGGCGAGCGGGGTTCGGCGGACTCCTGGGCGGTCACCCCGCCGTCTTCACAGGCGTTCCACGGCACGGTTTGCGACGGTGGCCCTCCAGGCAACAGAGGCAATACACCTTAGGCGATGGTTAAGAAAACCCAAGTTTTCGGCCAGAGTCTCGATTATTCTTAATGTTTCCATGTACATCCTAAGATTTCGATGGAAATGCTGGGCTTCTACTCAAGTTCTGAGACTATGAATTTCTTAACCCATGATTTCTTAAGCATTTCGCAGGGTGTACTGGCAGCAGACGTGCAGTCCACCAGCAGGGCACAGAGCCCACACATTGGGGCCCCGACTCGTAGGGGACAGGCTCTGGTGGCCCCAGGGCTATCGTCCCGCGTGCAGCCACCATGGGAGATCGCGGATGACTTTCCCCACCTAGTGCAATTCTTGACGCTTTGCGAGAGCCTCTTGCAGCCTACAGGGTTTTTGATTTGAGAGCCTCTTGGATGCCTCTTGGGCGCCTCTTGGGGCCGTCTGGGCACCTCGTGGAGCCCTCTTGGGGCGCTCTTGGGAACTTGAGGGGCGCTTTGGGGGCCATCTTGGAGGACATCGATCAAAAAAGATGGGAGCTTCAATGAGCCTCCCCCCTCGGAAGCCCCAAACATCGCCTCTTGGGGCGCTTTTGGAGTGCTCTTGGGCGCTCTTGGGGCCGTCTTGGGCCTCTCTTGAGCTTCTCTTAGGGCCCTCTTCGGCCACCTTGGAGCCGTCTTGAGACCTCGGATGGCCATCGGAAACGAAAAGGCGAGAAAGCAAGCATCATTGATTTTCTTGGTTTTGTAAGGATTTGGGCTTCTTCGGGGCTTCATTGGGGAGCTCTTTGGCCACTTGGAGCCGTCACGGAGCGTTCTTGGGGCCTCCAGGAGCATCTTTGGAGCCATCTTGAGGCATCTTGGGCTATCTTGAGCCATCTTGGAGGTCATCCTGGGCTCTCCGAGGCCCTCTTGGAGCCGTCTTGGGCCATCTTAGACGCTCCAACCCCCTCACCACCACCCCCGTCTAGGTCCAGGGGAAGGGGTAGGGAGACGGGTCAAGTTAGCCAGCTCGAACGAACCAGAGGGCTCCGTCCACTCCCACCCGCCCCCCCACAAAAAAAGAAGCAAGTGCGTCGCGTCCGACGCCTGTCGCTCATCTTATATCGTGGGCGGGTAGACGTTCAGCGCGCGACATGAGCTGCGTCCTATTCCTGCCGCGTATTGAGTAACGTCGACGAGAAACAAGGACGCGCGCGATGTACGCCGCGCCCCGCTCCGGCCTGTCA
>CAUYUJ010017212.1:180242-182742 GCA_963575745.1 Prorocentrum cordatum
TCCAGAGTCTCGATTATTCTTAACGTTTCAATGTAAATCTTAAGATTTTAATGGAAATGTTGGGTTTTTTATTCAAGTTCTGAGACAATGAATTTCTTAGCCCATGATTTCTTAAGCATTTCGCACGGCGTAGGGGGCCTGGGGGTCAATCGCATAGTCCGCTCTGTGCTGCCCTACGGGAGGTCCGCGTCGCGTCGACCATCGGCGACTCCGCCTCCGGCGTCTATCTGGAGATCGGAAAGCAGCCGATCGTTCAAGCTTGAACGATCCACTCGATGTTGGAAACCATCGCCAGGGTCGTCGCGATAGGAGAATGCCGTAGGCGACGGCTAACGTGATGTTATGAGATGTTATGTGACACTGTGTCATTATATGATATGTTATATCAAGGTGTGTTATGGCATGTTCGGCCATGCTGTGTCATGTTGTGTTATGTTGCCTTCTGGTCTGTCATGTTCTAGTATGGTAGTTTATGTGATGTTATGTGATGTTTGATGTTGTGACGACAATGCTACGGTATGTTATGCCATGGTATGACATGCTTGTGGTTTGTAATGTTGCGTCATGATGTGTATGGTCGTGTGCGTCGTCGCTATGCCTGGCTGTCGTGTTATGAGATGTTTTGTGAGTCGGTGCCATGATATGATATGGTATGTCAAGGTGTGCTATGTTAGGCCAACCATGCTCTGATGTGGTATGCCATGTGATGTTTGTTTGTGATAAATTCTCAGATCTGTATGATATGTTATGGTCTGGTTTGCTAGAATGTGTCGTTCTGCTATGGTGCCGTGTTATGATATGTTATGTTGTGATAAGGCATGATATGAGATGTTATGCCATGGTGTGTTATGCTATGATCGGTTACGTTATGTTATATTGTGTTACATCGTACTATGGCATACAATGGTATGCTATGGTATGTTGTGTGATGGTTTGTGATGCTCTATTGTGTCATGGTATGACTGATGTTCTGCTATGTTATGTCATGCTATTGTTATGTTATGTCAGGTTAGTTCGTTGCATGTTGTGTTATGTCGTGATCGTCGTCGCTCTGCTCTGCTGTAATGGTATCATATGTCATGTGACGATGTGCCATGATATGATATGGTATGCCAATGTGTATGTGATGCTCGGTTATGTTATATTACGTATGTTGTGTTCTGTCGTGTTCGTCGAGGGCGTGAGGCGGGATCATCGGGCCAGCTTGAAGTCTGGCGGCAGCGGTGTGCAGGGCGGGGGATTGATTGTCCAGGCGCGAGGCGGGACACCCGGGACACGCGGGACAACTTGGGGTCTGGCGGCCGCGGTATGCAGGGTGGGGTTGGCCGGGCGCGGGGCGGGACGCCTTGGATACTCGGGATTCTCGGGACAATTTGGGGTCTGGCGGCCGCGGTATGCAGGGTGGGGTTGGCCAGGGGGGCCTGTTGAAGTCTACCAACCCCCCAACCTGTCGGGTGTGGAGAAAAGAGATGCGACAGAGGAAAGTGGGACAGGGAGAGGGGGAGGGAGGAGGAGGGAGGTGAAGGGAGCAGGGAGGAGGGAGGGGATGGAGGAGGGAGGAGGGAGGACGGACTGATGCGTAAAAGCTCCAGCACGGAACAGCTCAGCGTTTTCACAGACCAGTGTTCCCAGAGTCTTTCCAGCCCCTGGCCACTGTGCTCCATCTGGTCTGAGCCAGTTGATCCAGCCATGGCCACGCCCACTTCAAGGAATTCCAAACCTCCATGCTTGCCTGCCTCTCTGCAGTTTGCCTGCCAGGCTGGGCTGCCCCGACCCACCGACCGCCCATCTGGGCAATCAGCTCCGCCCTGATCGTTCTTCCAGTCGCAAGCCTCGCGGGGGGGTAGGGGGGGACACTCGGCGGTGCGCCGATGGGGGAAGTGAGAAGCTTCTGAGAAGCCGCCTCTGTCTTCGGAGAAGGCTCAGGAAGCTTCTCAGAAGGCCGGAGGCCTTCTGAGCTCTCCGAGAAGGCCCGCGCTCCCTCTGCCCTCCCGGGCTTCCCAGAAACACCATGAGGCTTTGGAGGAGGCCTGGCAAGCTTCTCGGAAGGGCGGGCTTTCTGAGCCTTCTGAGAAGGCCCGCACTCCTTGCCTCCCTCCCTGGGCGCGCCTCTGGGAAACGCGCAGACGCCAGGCGCGACGCAGCCGATCGTGACCGACGGTCTGGAGGTTCCGTCCACGGCCCTCCGCCGCGGCACAGGCCTTCGCGACGCGCGCCGCTGCCGCGCTCTCCCCGCCCAACCGATCCACTGCTTGATGAAGCTCATCCTCCTCCTCTCTTTCCATTCCTTCTCCGTATGAATAATTTTTCCCTGTCGCACCCCGAGGCCAGTATTTAGGCTGGGCCGGGCGTTTCGCCTGAGATTCCTTCACCACGTATGATTCTGAAGCTTTGAAATGGTAAGAATCTCATGGATTGGGGGCGGTTGGTTTTCGAAATGTGGCGCTAGCCTTGGCGCCGCGCACGTTCGTTTTAGAAAGCTTCATGGATTGAGGGCGGG
>CAUYUJ010017212.1:190242-215242 GCA_963575745.1 Prorocentrum cordatum
CCGTTTTCCCCCCCCTGCAGAACACCACCGCAGATGATTCCGGTCAGCAGGCGCGCCGGACCGGAACGGAAATGGAAAACAGAACCCTGGAGCAGAAAACGAAAATCCGTTTTCCGTTTTCCGTTTTCCGGTTTCCGTTTTCCGGTTTCCGTTCCATGGTTTCCGTTTTCCGCTTTCCGGTCTGGGCAGAAAGCGAAGTTGCGTTTTCCGTTTTCCTTTTTCGGGTTTCCGGTTTCCGGTTTCTGTTTTCCGTTTTCCTGTTTCCGGTTTCCGTTTTCCGTTTTCCGGTTTGGGCAGAAAACGAAAATCCGTTTTCCGTTTTCCGGTTTCCGTTTTCCGTTTTCCGGTTTCCGGTTTTCCGTTTTCCGGTTTCCGTTTTCCGGTTTTTGGTTTCCGCTTTCCGTTTTCCGGTTCCCGGCTTGGGCAAAAAAGCGAAGTTCCGTTTTCCGTTTTCCAGTTTCCGTTTTTCGCTTTCCGGTTTCCGGGTTCCGTGTTCCGTTTTCCGTTTTCCGGTTTCTGTTTTCTGGTTTCCGGTTTCCGCTTTCCAGTTTCCGTTTTCCGTTTTCCGTTTTCCGGTTCCCGGCTTGGGCAAAAAAACGAAGTTCCGTTTTCCGTTTTCCAGTTTCCGTTTTTCGTTTTCCGGTTTCCAGGTTCTGTTTTCCGTTTTCCGGTTTCCGTTTTCCGTGGTCCGTTTTCTTGTTTGCGTTTTATTGCTTGCCGCCCGCACCCAGCAAAGGGCTTCCCCCCCTTCTTGTCGTCAAAAGCTGGTACACCGAGGGGCCGTTCTTGTGGAGTTGGGCTTCAGTTTACTCTCGGTACGCCTCGTCCAGACAAGCTCAACATTTGCCAGGGCACAAGTCAAGAGGTCGACAGTTGCATTCGAATGCCTGGTGACTGTACGGCACCACGGGCACCGGCTGATTGGCGCCAGAAGGTCCAGACTCTCCGGCCAGAGCTTCGCCACTCTCCCCGTCATCCACGCCGTCATCCTCGTCATCGGCCGCCTTGTCGTCGCCCACTTCTTTTTGTTGGTTTACGTTCGAGCCTAACGGACAAACGCGGCGCTCTGCGTTCTTGTCCGATCAGGTTGGCGCCAGAGGGTCCGGAATCTCCGGCCAGAGCCTCGCGAGCCGATGGCGGTGCTGATCGTCCCCCCGACCCTCTCTCGCTGCGCCGGGCGGCCTGGCCGTTGCCGCTCGGGCGGTGCGGCAGGACGGCCCTGCCAGGCCAGCTCGTGGGTTCTCCGCGGCATGGCCAACGAGAGCTGGGACTGGGAACCCCGGATCTCTGGGCTCCGCCTCGATGGCAGGGGCCCCGAAACAGCTTGGGGAAGCTGGACGACCACACGAGCGGCTCTCAAAAGCGGGCCTCACGCGAGATGGCACGGCGGCCTTACGCCACAGCTTACGCGGGACGCGAGCGCGGCACGCTGCGTTTTTTCCACGATCAAGAGCGGGCCCTACGCGAGATTGCATAGCGGCCTAACGCGGCGGCTTGAGCGGGCCGCCAGCGACGGTAAGATTTGTTCGATCTGGGCCGTGTCCCTCGATCTCGACCTCTGGGGCCCGTCTTTCGGGCCTCGGGGCCACCAGCGTGGGATCCACGGGGCGAGGCACCACCCCCAGGGGCAGGAGTCGGGAGCTGCTGGGGGGTCGCGGATTGAACAAAAAATCAGACAGCCGGACCGAGGTGCAAGATCGAGGTCGGCTCGTGGAGGGTAACCTATTGTTCTTCGTGTTTGTGGGATGTTCCACACGCTCAGGGCGTGACCCGTCCCCCTGAGAGGCCTCGCTCCCTTCCCGCCCCCTCCTTCGGCCGCTTCCTCTGCCCTGTCCCCTTCTCCTGCATGGTGGCGCACTTCGCTACAGCGGCACCCCCGTTTAGTTAGCTCTCCGCCAGCGCAGTTACTCTGCCTAGCCGCCGACGCAAAAAAAACAGTTTGTGGGGCGTTTGGGGGGCATCCTGGGGGATGAGATTCTCGAGTGATCGTATGGTTTGGGTTGTTTTGGCCGGCGGATGGCCTCGTGTTCTTGTGGGATGTTCTTCAGTCCTGGGTCCGATTGTATTGGAGGATGTCTGGAACCGACGCCGAGCTCCCCCGTCCCATGTTTGCCGCTTACCGCCTGCCCCCCCGCCACCCAACAGTTTTCCCTCCCCAGTCAAAGATTGATGCACCGAGGGGGGCTGTTCCCGCGGGGTTGGGGTTCAATTCAACTTCGGCGCGCCCTGTTCACTTGGATTTCGCTCCTCATGCGGCAGAGATCAAGAGGTCCACGGATGCATTACATTGATCCGTGCGTTCGCAGATATGGCCGCGCCCGAGCAGGAGGAGGGGCCAGAGATCGTTCTCTGGCCTGGGAGATTTGCACTTCTCCTCGGCAAGCGCCAGAGAAAGTGGCCTGGGGGCGCCGATGGGCACCTAGCACCGCTGGCGAACACAGATGGCGGGAGCGAGGAGAGCCTAACCGCCTCTCCCTTTTGGGCTTAGCTGGTTCTCGCGCTCGGTGACGATGAGCAGGCCACACAGTGCTCGCAAGCAGGGCCGGACTTCCACGAGTGGGAGTTCGCCAGCCACGCGTGGGTCACAGCTCGGGGGTCATTCATGGAGAGGTTCGGCCGAAACTTAACCAAGGCTGGGATCGACCCTCTCCGAGTTCTCGTCCCGTGAGGCTACTTCAGAAGATGGCACTGGCCAGGTCAAACGGAGCAAGACGGAAAGATTTGTGCGGGGGGTCTGTAATGATGCCCGCGTGCTTCAGTTTCTTGCCTTCCACTGCCTGTGGTGTCGGCGAGATTTCTTGGACATGTGTTTCGCTAGCTTACGCCACGCCGCCGACCCCCTAGGCCCGCAGATGCCAAGATCTTAGTCTAGGCGCTTCGCGCAACTCCACGAGCTCATGCAGAAAGGATGTCCAGGCGAGTTGCCCTGGTCCCGGATACGGAGGAGCACGTAGTGGAATAAGGGATTGGGGAAGCCGTCATACAACGAGAAGGGGGGGACAGAGGAAGAGGAGGAGGAGGGGGAGGAGGAGGAGGAGGAGGAGAAGGACGAGGGAGAGGGAGAGGGGGGGGCGGAGGGAGGAGGGAGGAGGAATAGGCGGATGAGGAATAGGAGAAGGAGGAGGAGGAAGAGGAGGAGGAGGTGAGCTGAAGGGCCAGAGGCCTCCTGCATGCCTCTCGGAATCTCTTCGTATGTCTCTTGAGAGCCTCTTGGAGTCTTGCTTGGACGTCTTGGGGGCGTCCTGGCGGTCCCAGGACCCTCTCGCAGCGTCTTGGTACCTCAGGCCTCTTGGGGGGTTCTTGGGAGCTTCCTGGGGGCCTCTTTGTGGCCTTTTGGGGCCGCTTGGGCGCATCTTGGGGCCCTCCTGGGGCACTCTTGGAAGCCTTGGAGACCATCTGTGGGCCATCTTGGAAGAGCTCGATCAAAGAAGGGGGGTCCTTCTTAGCCTCTCCCCCCCCCCACCCCCCAACACCTCAGGAGAATCAGTGATTTGTAGAATCTCGCCGAGGCCTTCTTGGACGCTCAAATCGGTCGCGGCACCTCCATTCCAGGTCCAGGGTAGGGGGTGGGGGGAGGGGTTAAGTTACCCCCTCTCCCCGCCCGCAGGCCGTCTCGCTCAATCCCACCCGCCCTCCCAACACATACGTAGCGCCCGAGTCTGGCCCGAGCCTCAGCATATTCAGCAGTCGTCTTGGGATGGGGAGCTACTGGGGGCCAATCCGCCTCCGCCTCCTCCTCCTCCTCCTCGTCCTCCTCCTCCTCCTTCTCCTCCTCCTCGTCCTCCTCCTCCTCCTCCTCCTTCTCCTCCTCCTCCTCCTCCTCCTCCTCCTCCTCCTCCTCCTCCTCCTCCTCCTCCCATCTCTTGCCTCTGCACTCCGCGTGTCCTCATCATCATTATATGCGTGCAGGCAGTTCCACCTACATGTCGGCGAACCCCTTCACACGCTCCGTGGCCACATTGGGTGCTCCACCAAAGGCCCCAGGGCAGGGTCCGCATGCAGTTCCACCTCCATTTCGGCGCACCCCTCACGCGCTTCGTGGCCACATTGGGTGCTCCACCGAAGGCCCCAGTGACAGGATCCGCATGCAGTTCCACCTCCATGTCGGCGCACCCCTCACACGTTTCGTGGCCCCACTGCGATCGCACGGTGGCACCGCGCCCATTTCGGCACACCCCTCAGAAGCGTCGTGGCCCTAGGCGGGCCTCTACTGAAGGCTCCAGTGGCTGCTTTCGCCAGGCGGCACCGCGCCCGCGTCGGCACGACCCTCGCACGCTTCGCGGCCCAAAAGGGGGCTCCACCGGAGGCCCCAGGAGCTGCGTTCGCATGGCGGCCCCGCACCCAAGGCGATACACTCTTCACGCGTTTCATGGCCCCGTAGGAAGCTCCACAAAAGGCTCCAATGGTCGCGGCGGTGGTCGTGCGACTGCTCGTCGGGCCCGGGAGCGGCAATGGTCGCGTCGGGCACCGCGGCCGCGCTGGTCGTGGTGAGGCCGTCATGGGAATCGCGGCGTGTCGTGGTTGTGGCCGTACTAATGGTCGTCGGGCCCGTGGTGGTGGTCGTGTCGGAGCTGGTAGTGGTCGCGGCGGTGGGAGTGGTGGCCGCGCTGGTGGTAGCAGTGGTAGTGCTCGTGCCGGTGGCGTTCGCGCTTGGCTGTTCACGCCGCGCCAGGCAGCACATCGGCGTTGCCGAACGCGAGACGGCGCTGGATCTCCCGCCAAACGGTGGGAAACACAGAGACGACCACTCGACCTCTGGCAGATCCCGGCCGCAGGAGCACACGCGCAGGCGACCAGCTCTGAAGGGGCCCCAGGACACACAAATTAATACACACAAATAAACATATTCCCTATATTATCATATATTTTCTAGGTTTTTGTCTTCCCCCACACTTCCCATATTTTCCTATATTTTCTGGGGGATCGACAATTCATTGTGACTGTGTTTTTTCCCTCCTGAAGCTCGTCAACCGGCTTGCCCCTGGACTCCAAGACAGCCGGGAGCAGCCGCGCCGCTGCCCGCCGCCGCCGCCGCCGCCGCCGCCGCGCCGCCGCCGCCGCCGCCGCCGCCGCCGCCGCCGCCGCCGCCCCGCTGCCAAACCGCCGCCGCAGCCGTTGCCGCCCACCGCCCGCCGCCAGCCGCCGCCGCCGCCGCCGCCGCTGCCGCCGCGCCGCCGCCGCCGCCGCCGCAGCCGCCGCAGCCGCCGCCGCCGCCGCCGCCGCCGCGGCCGCCGCAGCCGCCGCCGCCGCCAAGTGTACTCTGTATCGTTTTTTGACAGGGATGGTGGGGGGGGCCGCATCGGGTTGGCTGCGCATGTTCCGAATTTGGAGGCAGAGTGTGTTTTGCATTGTTTTTTTTACCAGGGATGGTGGGGGGGGCGTCGGCATGGAGTCGGGTTGGCCCCCAGTCGCCTGGGGGAGGGGGTGTTTAATAATAGGGAACAGTGATTAAGTTACCCACAAGCAACAAGCCGTCTCGCTTGTCCCCACCCGCCCTCCTAACACATAAGAAGCACCCGAGTTTCAGCATGGACAGGGGCCACCGTCGACAGCTATCGGGAACCAATGCAAACGCCAACCAGGTGCGCGAAGCCCGCGAGATGGGCCGCACATGTCAGCTGCGCCACGCGGACCAGGTGCGCCACATTGGGTAATATGTCGACCCGCCCACCGTCCCTGTCAAAAACCATGCACAGTGACGGCGGGTTTGTTGTGTGCGGGTGTGCGCGCGGCGAACAATGTGCCGGCACCGCCGCCGTCCTTGTCAAGACCCCATGCTAAGTGGTCGTGGGGTGCCCGCGCACGCTCCAGGCTCCAGAGGCGAAGTTCATGTTGTATGGCTTTTGACAGGGATGTTGTGGGGGGTGTTGCCATGGGTGTCGTTATGGATCCAGATTGGCTGCCAGTCGGGCCAGGGAGGGGGTGTTCATTCCTCAATCAGAGCTTGCTTCTGTAGGGGTCATAGCGGATTCATATGGTTAGGTTAGGTTTGTCGCCGATTTTCGCTGCACGCCCGGGTGCCTGGGGGTGCCCAGGGGGGCCAGGGGGCCCGGGGGCCCGGGTGCCCGGGCGTGCCCGGGGGTGCCCTATAGCCCTATAGCCCTAAGCACTATAGCCCAATAGCCCAACAGCCCTACAATTCTATAGCCCGATAGCTTTTATAGACCTATAGCTCAATAGCCCTATAGCCCCCCTAGCCCTATAGCCCTGATTGGGTATTTTCTCCGGTGTCATTCTAATGAGAAAACATGATAGGCCCCTCCCCGAAGGCGAAGCAAGGGAAGTTGGAAGAGGCAATTTGCTAGACCACTCACGCCCAGCGGGCTCGGGGATTAGAAAGCGTGCGGAGGAACCGCTTCTGACCTCCTCCACCCAGAGGGCGCGCGGTCGTTTTGCAGGGTATTTCAGGGTGGTTCGCAGGGTATTGCATGGTACTGCAGGGGTTTGGTTTGCAGGGTCGTTTTCCAAGGTATTGCAGGGTGTTGCAGGGTCAGCAAGGAATCTTTGCACCCCTCTTTTGCCGAATATTGCAGGGGGTGCGGCGAGGTCCAGGGGAGAGGGTAGGGAGAGGGGTTTCTGGAAAGCTACCAGAGGAAACGCCGTAGACCACCTCCGCCCAGAGGACTGGTGGGATTTGTCATCGGTAATCGATGAGCGCGCTGCTATTGTTGACGCTTCACATATCCCCACCAGCCCATCCAGAAACGATGCCCAGGAGAGTTGAGATGATACGAGAAGTGGGGGAAAATGCAGAACGACAAAGGGCGGGGGACGCCGTCATATACCGCAGGAGGGGGAGGATGGAGGAGGAATCGTCGTCGTCGAAGGAGGAGGAGGAGGAGGAGGAGGAGGAGGAGGAGGCGGAGTAGGGCGAGGACGAGGAGGACGAGAAGGAGGAGAAGGAGGGAGAGTTGGGTACCTCGGAGATCCTCTTGGGGCCTCGTATAGGGTCTCTCGGGAGCCTCTTGGAGGCATCTTCGGGCTGCCTGAGCGCCTCTTGGGGCCCTCCTGGGCCGCTCTTGGGAGCTTTAGGGGCGCTGTTGGGGCCATCTTGGAGGACATCGATCACAAAAAGGTGAGCTTCAATTTGCGTCCCCCCTTGGGAGCACCGACGATCGCCTCCTGGACCTCTCTTGGATCGCTCTTGGGGCGCTCTTGGGGCCGTCCTGGGGCTTTCTTGGGCCTCTCCTGGGGCTCTCCTGGGCCATTTTGGATGCACCTTGAGGCTTCGGATGGCCATCAAAAGCGAAAAGGCGAGAAAACAAAAATCATGCATTTTCTTTTGGTGTTTGAAGGAGTTTGGCTTCTTGGGGGCCTCTTTGGAGGTCTCGGAAGCCTATTGGAGCAGTCTTGGAACGTTTTGGGGGCTTCTTGAAATCAGATCGTCGTTGTCCTTCGGTCTGGCCCCCGCGCGCCGGTCTCGGAAGCCTATTGGAGCAGTCTTGGAACGTTTTGGGGGGAAATCAGATCGTCGTTGTCCTTCGGTCTGGCCAGCCCGCGCGCCGGAGAAGAGGGACGAGGAGGAGGAGGAACGAGGAGGGAGACAGGGAGGTGAGGGCAGGATCAACGAGGGGGGAGGCAGGAGGGAGGGAGGGAGGAAGCCTGGCAAAGGGAACGGGGAGGGAGGAGGGGCGGGGGGGGGGCAAGAGGGAGAGAGGAGGAAGGGAGGCTCCTCCTCCTCTTCCTCTTTTCCTCCTCCTCCTCCTCCTTTTCCTCCTCCTCCTCCGATTTTCGTTTTCCGGTTTCCGTTTTCCGGTTTCCGTTTTCCGTTTTCCGTTTTCCGCTTTCCGTTTTCCGGTTTCCGTTTTACGGTTTACGGTTTCCGTTTTCCGTTTTCCATTTTCCGCTTTGCGTTTTCCGGTTTCCGTTTTCCGGTTCCGGTTTCCGGTTTCCGTTTTCCGTTTTCCGGTTCGTTGCACTTTTGTTTTATCTCTCCTTTCTTCCTTTTTTATTTTTCTTCGAATGTCTTTTCCTCTCTCCCGGGGCACCCGGTCCCTTTTTTTTTTTTTTTTTTTTTTTTTTTTTTTTTTTTATTTCTTTTTTTTTTTGTTTTTTTTATATTTTTTTTTTTTTTGTTTTTTTTTTTTTTTTTTTTTTTTTTTTTTTTTTTTTCTTTTTTTCTTTTTTTTTATTTATTTTTTTTTTCTTTCCGCGTCCTTCGACGCCATTTTCCGTTTTCGTTTTCCGTTGTTCCGTTCCGGGGTATTGCGTCGGATCTTTCTTTATTTTTTTGTTTTTTTTAAACCATCTTTTTTTTTTTTTTTTTGTTTATTTTTTTTTGTTGTTTTACTTTTTTTTTCTTTTTTTTTTTTTTTTTTTTTTTATGTTTTTTTTTTTTCTTTAGTTTATTTCGTTTTTTTTTTTATTCTTATTCCGGATACCTCTTCGCTGTGTTTCCGGTTTCTGCTTTCCGTTTTCCGGTTTCCGGTTCCGGTCTCCGTTTTCCGTTTCCCGTTTTCCCGTTCTGGTGCTTTCCCGTGGTCCCTGGCGTTTTTCTGCGCCGTTTTCCTTTTTCCGTTTTCCGTTTTCCGATTCCGGTGGTCTCCCGTCGGCCTCCGCTTCCTTCTTCGCTGTTTTCCGTTTTCCCCTTTTCGGTTTCCCGTTTCCGTTTTCTGGTTCCGCTTTCCGTTTTCCGTTTTCCGGTTCCGGTGCTCTCCCGTCACCCCCCGCGTCTTTCTTCTCCGTTTTCCGTTTTCCCTTTTCCGTTTTCCGATTCTTGTCGTTTGCCGTCGGCTTCCGCTTCCTTCTTCGTTGTTTTCCGTTTTCCGGTTTCCGTTTTCCGGGTTCCGGTTTCCGGTTCCGGTTTCCGCTCCCCCTCCAGCCCAGCGGAACCATCTCCGGTGATGACCTCCCCCCCTGAGGTCCCCTTGTAAAAAACACTATGCGGTGACATGTTTTGTTCTAACAGAAGACTTTGTCACGAATCCCTTGTAAAAAATGGGACGAAGTGCACACGCGCGCGTCGTCGCGCGCGCATGCCGAAATCCTTCAAAAACCTTTGGTGTCGGAAGGATTTCGTAATCGAGTTCCCCAACAACATACAAAAACACAGGGTTTCGCAACACTGATTTGCCTAAAAAAAGGCTTGCGCGCGAGCTCTTGCGAAATCTTCAGAAAACCATAGGTTGTTCAAGATTTTCACAAAATGCTACCAAACGGGCTTCGCGCGCGCGCATGTCGAAATCTGTCGGACGCCCTTGCGCGTGTGCCGTCGCGGGAATCCGTTGCAAAAAACGGGACGACGTGCAGATGCGCGCGTCGTCGCGCGCGTATGCCGAAATCCTTCAAAAACCTTTGGTGTCGGAAGGATTTCGTAATCGAGTTCCCCAACAACATACAAAAACACAGGGTTTCGCAACACTGATTTGCCTAAAAAAAGGCTTGCGCGCGAGCTCTTGCGAAATCTTCAGAAAACCATAGGTTGTTCAAGATTTTCACAAAATGCTACCAAACGGGCTTCGCGCGCGCGCATGTCGAAATCTGTCGAACGCCCTTGCGCGTGTGCCGTCGCGGGAATCCGTTGCAAAAAACGGGACGACGTGCAGATGCGCGCGTCGTCGCGCGCGTATGCCGAAATCCTTCAAAACCCTTCGGTTTCGGAAGGATTTCAAAATCGTGTGTCCAAACAAACGTGCAACATCACAAGGTTTCGCAATACGGATTTTCAACAAAAGCGTGCGCGCGCGCTCTTGCGTCGTCGTCGCCGTGGTCGTCGTCGTCGTCGTCGCCGTCCTCCCTCCGAAATCCTTCAAAACCCTTCGGTTTCGGAAGGATTTCAAAATCGTGTGTCCAAAAAAAAACCTGCAAAATCACAAGGTTGAGAAAACGGATTTTCAACAAAAGCGTTCGCGCGCGCTCTTGCGTCGTCGTCGTCGTGGTCGTCGTCGTCGTCGCCGTCCTCCCTCCTCCCGCGTCGTCGTCGTCGTCGTCATCGCCGACGTCGTCCTCTGTCTTTCCTCGTGTTCGTCGTCGTCCTCCTCTTTGGCGTCGTGGTCGTTTCCGTCGTCTTTGTCGCCGTGGTCGTCGTTTCCTCTTCCCTCGACGTCGTCGTCCGTCGTCGGCGTCTCGTCGTCGACCCTCCTATTTCGTCGCCGTCGTCGTCGTCATCGTCGTCGTCTTCCCTCCTCCCTCGTCGTTGTCGGCGTCGGCGTCGCCGTCCTCCCTCCTCCTTCGTCGTTCGCGTCGTCGCCGTCCTCCCTCCTCCCTCGTCGTTGTCGTCGTCGTCGCCGTCGTCGTCCTCCCTCCTCCCTCGTCGTCGTCGTCTTCGTTGGCGGCGTCGTTGTCGTCGTCGTCGTCGTCGTTGTCTTCGTCGTCGTCGGCGTCGGCGTCGTCGTTGTCACCGTGGTCGTCGTCGTCGTCGGCGTTGTCATCGTCGTCGTCGTCGGCGTCGTCGTCGTCGTCGTCGGTGTCGTCGTCGTCGTCGTTGTCGTCGGTGTCGTCGTAGTCGGTGTCGGTGGCGCCGTCGTCGTCGTTGTCGTTGTCGTCGTCGGCGTCGGTGTCGTGGCCAAGTGCCATGTGGTACCTACCGTTACGGTCTTGTCGTAAAATGGTCTTGCGACCAAGATGAGGGTGGGAGGGTGGGATGTTTGCACGAGCAGTGGAGAGGACAGTTTCAAGACTGTCAAAGTGAACTGCACCACCTAGATTGCACCGCATCTATTGCACGACATCGTGGTTTGAGGCCCACGCTGGCTAACATTCCTTATTCAAGTGGCTGACGCCATGTCACTGCTCCCCAGAACAGCACGATGGAAGGCTTCTTGAGGGCATCTTGGGGTTTCTGGGGGGCTTCTGGGGGTCCTGTCGGAGGTTTCGTGGGGCCTCGTGGGGGGCGCCCCCGAGGCCCGTTCCCCCTCCTGGGTCCCTTTTGCGGTAGGTTTGGCTCGAGCGGTTAGCAAACCGGTTCCGCGCCGATCCCCGCCGCGACGCCCGAAAGGGCCGCCACCCGCCAGGCGCGACGCCTGCTTACTCTCCTCCCTCCTACCCCCAGCGGCCTCGCGACGAGCCCGCTCATCATCGCAGAGCGCGCAAACAGCGCGCAAACGCCCGCACACTTTTAAGAGTGCATAAAGCCGCAATGATGCTCTCTCACCACCACTCTTTCCAGGGCCTCCCGCAGCAAGGCGCTGTCCCCACGACCTTGCCCCCGCCTCGCGCGTCGCCTCTCTCGCCAACGTCAGGGCTGCAGCAGCACGGTATGGCTACCTCCCCCACGCAGCGTATGGCTGCTCCTCCCTCTCCGTCCCTATATGCCACGCGCCTGCCTGCTGACTTTTTTCCTCCCCCCCAGCAGCCAGTGCACCAGAAAGGCAGCGCCCCTCCCGAGCTTTGGTATTGCCTGCAGTGCGGCCGGGCCAATACCACTTTTGACGTTTCATGCCCCACCTGTTTTCCGACTCGGGCGGCAGGACCCCAGCAGGCGACACCCGGCCCCGCCAAAGGTCAGGAGCAGCACAAGCCCCTGCAAGGTGCGGGCCCATGGCCGGGCCACAAGGGCCCACGCTCCTTTTCTGGAAGCACGGGTGGGGCACACATGGGCAAAGGCCATGCTCCGTCAAATCCGCCATCTTTCGACCAGGTGGCTGCATGGGCAGCGGAGTACGGCTTACTCCCCGCACCCCCAGGAGACCACACGGTCCAGCCAGAAGTGTTCTCCAGCAAGGAGCGCAAGAAGCGGGAGAAGGACGAGGCTCGCAGGGCCCGTGAGGCCCAGCGCAGCGAGGGGGGCAGCCCGCCTCAAAGGCTCCTGGCACCCCGCACGGCGCCAAGGACACGGGAATCATCGGGCAGTCTCCCCGGTCGCAGCCTTCGCCTTTTGCGCCTCCTCCCGAAGGTGAGGCCACCTCCCCCACACTCTTCGGCCCTGCCTCTGTGCAGCAGTCTCCGTTCCTCATGGCCGACCAAGCCTTCTCCTCTCTCGGCGCGTTGGATCCTGCCACTGAGCTCTCAGTAGCAGAGCTCACAGCGCAATGCCCTATCCTCACCCCAGACGAGGCGCACTCTCATTCAGCCTGGATTTATCCCCCGCTAGAGCCCGACCGCCTGCTGGAGCACCGCAAGGCCCTTGCCATGAGCAAGGATGCGCTGATCCTGCAGCTCAGGGCCTCAACCCTCCTAGGACACTCCGATATGCGTATCACCGAGATCCGTAAGGAGATTTCATTAGTTAATTTTCAATTGGCCAATGCGAGGGATCCGCTAGCCAAGATTAGCGAGCAAGAGCACGTGGTCGCCTCTCTGCATGCCGATTGTGAGCAATTGGCTGCTAAGCAAGCTCAGGCAGAGGAGCACGTGCGCAACCTCGCCCTGGCCCTTCAAACCGCGCAAGCGGACCTCAGCCAGGCATCTACATTACTAGCTTATTTCAAATCGCAGGCGCCGCCAGTCGCTGCCATCACTGATTCGCCCATGATGGGGGAGGCGGCGGTCGAGCCTGGAGCAGCACAGCGCTCTGCGGCACTCTCTGCGTCGCACGCGGGCGAAGATCGAGACGGCACGCCCGACCTAGGAACGGCCACGCCCCTCACTGCCGCGCCGCCCTCCCCTCCGCTCCTCCAATGCCCCGCGCCCCTCCCAGGCTTCCAAGGGTTGGAACAGCCTTACATCACTTCACTCGCAGCGGCCATGCAGAGCAACGCCGAGGCCATGGCCAGGGAGGTAGCCACCATCAAGGCAAGTTTTGACTCCCAGGCCCAGGCCATGCGCAATGCAGTAGACACCCTAGCCTCACAGATCAAGGCCGGGCAACTAGTGCCAGCCGCCGTCTCTAGCCACGGCGCCACGCCCCGGGGGGGGGCCACCGCGCCGTCAGGTTCTGAACAAGCCCGCGCTCCCGTCAAAGCGGGCCCGCTTTTCCGTGTAGGTTTTGCGCCTAAGCCTGGGCCAGCGCCAGTGCCCGAGACGCCGACAGGGGAGGCGTCCACCACTGCGCCACCAGGAGAGGCCTCTACCAACCAGTCGAGCCCAGCAGCAGCTTCCGTAGGGGAGCCTAACGAACTGCCCCCGCCTACCCGTTCTGCCAGCCAGCTCGGATGGGACCTCTCTGATGATAAAGGGGAGCCAGTCACCATGGCATCCTCACGCCGCAGCGCAAGCGCCCAGGCCAGGGGCAGATCTGCACGCGCGGGCCAGGCCGACGAGCGCACGCTTTCAGGCATCAGCGAGGAAGATTTTGAAGGCAAGCAGGCGGCACGCAGCAAGAGCCCTCGCGGCTCCCGCCGCCCCAGGCGAGCGCCAGCCGAGGCCGGGCTGACGTCCCGTGCAGGGGCCCCCGCCACAGCTGCCTCCCGCTGTCTTGCCGATGCAATGGCAGACGCAGAGGCAGCGGACCTTCGAGCCGAAGCCGAGGCCCACGCAGCTCAGGCTGCTCAGGACGACCTGGCCCAGGCAGCGCGCGACGGCACGGTTTTTCAGGTCGCTCCCCTGGACACTGCCCACGGGTGAACCTGGGCAGACGACAAGGCATACGTCGCAGCCCGCTCCCGCCCATGGGATGGACGCTACCGGTTCTCACGGCTACCTCCATCCAGCTGGTCAGGGATTTCGATGCCACTTTTCCCGCCCTCCACTCCTCCTCACTCCCTACATGGCACAGCCTCGCCTTTGACGCGCCCTACGCGGCTTTCGACTCCGCGGATATATACACCGACGCCAGTGGAGGGGCCTCCAAAGGAGATCTCGCTGGCCCGCCAGCATGGGCTTTTTGGTCTTTGCAAAGCTCAACGGCACTCGTCACTTCCTCGGCTTCCTCGGGTGTCCCACACCGGAGATGACAGGAGCAACGAGAGTCTCTGCCAAGGCAGAATTCGATGCCGCCACCTGGGCGGCGCTATGGGCCCTTCAATCCCCGCTTCCTCCCACCGTTCCTCTCACCTTTCACTCTGACAACATGGACGTGGTCTCTACCGCCCAAGGCGGTGCTGTGGCCGAGCCTCTCATAGAGCACAGAAGTCGCCTTGACAGTCTGTGCAAGGTCCTGGGTCTGAAACGTCGCTTTACATGGCAGCACGTGCACGGTCACCAGGCAGACCCACTCAACGAAATGGTTGACACGGTAGCCAGACTTTATTCCCTCGCAGTGCCCCCTCCTCCCTCGCTCCCACCCCTCATGAGTTTTCTCCAGGACAATGCGCACATCCTGGAATGGCTCTGGCTGGAATGCCTCCCCCAGCAGCAACGCGCCCTTTACCCGCCTAACCATCAGGTTAGCCTTAATCCTCCTCTCCCCCCCCGCACCTCGCTCGCTGATGTTTTTCCAGGTCTCTCCGAGGAGGCAACCACTATCGCAGACGCCACCGCTTCCTGCTGCCTCAGGCTAGCCTCAGCCAACATTATTTCTCTCACGCCTGCATCGCGCATCTCCCAAAGAGCCAGACTTACGGGTGTGGCCGTCAAAGGACGCCTACATCAGTTGGCCGCCGCCTTTCAACGCAATGGGCTCGATGTTATAGGTATGCAAGAAACGCGAGTCAACGCCGAGGGCTCTGGCAAACGCCAAGTCCCCCCGTACATAGTTTTTCTGTCCGAGTCGCACGCGGGTACTCATGCTTGCGGCTGCGCGCTCTGGGTCAACCTTAGCACGCCCGTATTTCCTAATGCCAAAGGCATCCCCACTTTTCTTATAAAGTCGCATAATGTGCGCATTGTACACCAAGACCCGCGAATCATCGCGGCCGTCATAAGTCAGAACGGCCTACGCTTCAGCATCCTAGTGGCGCATGCTCACCATTCCGGTCGTCCTCTCCATGAGCAGGCCGCATGGTGGCAGCACCTTCGACGTGTGCACGACCATATTTTGCCGCAGCCCACTCCCACTCTGGTCTTCATGGACTCCAATGCTGCAGTAGGCACACAAACATCAGCGGCCATCGGCCCACAGCATGCGGAGCAGGTCAACACTGCTGGCTCCTTTTTCCATCGCTTCCTACTCGCCTCAAATCTCTGGCTCCCAGCCACCTTTGTGCCCCACCCTATGGGATCGGGCACATGGATTGCGCCAGCTCGCGACCCCGCCTTCAAACAACATTGGAAGCGCAGGGATTACATAGCCATCCCAATAAGCGCCTCAGCCACTGAGTGCGAGGTCAAGTACTCCCTTACCTTGGCACTCGCTGTACTAGACCACGCTGCTCCGTGCCTATCTTGCCGCTTCAAGCTTCAGCTGCGCCCAACCGAGGATCAGGGATGCCAGGTCATGCGTATCCCGCACGACCCTACAGCGTACCTCGACCTGACGGCCAGGCAGCTTTTTGAAGGCACATTTAAGCCCCCTCCCGAACTTTTAACCTTCGACTTACATGCCTCTGACCACGCGCTCATCCTTGACCGGGAGGCGCGTAACGCCATGCTACAGGCATTCCCCCAACCCCGCACGACAACAGGCCGCGCACCTACCAACTCCCGCATTTCCATGGCCACCCTCGTGCTTATGGATGCCAGAGCCTTGACCATAAGTAAGGCCAACACCCTGCAACGAGAGGCGTGCAACCTTTTATTGCGGGTAGCTATCGCGGCTTGGAAGCGATATTTGCGTTCCAGGCAAGCCTTTACCCGTCCCCAAGCCGCCTTGCTCCACCACGACGAGCGCTCGCTGATGCCCGCAGTCAATAACGCATTCGCCACGCTTGCGGAGCTCGGCGCTGCCCTGCGCAGCATGCGAGCCAGCATGGCGGGCCCTAACGCCTCCATTAAATGGAAGCCCCGGATGCGCATGGCCTGCTTGCACCAATTTTTGGCGGTCTCTCCCATACGCGTTGCTCAAACCCGCTTTCCTCACGGCTGCTCCGCCCCTACCATAGGTACCGCATACGCAGCCGCCCTTCACCTACGAGCGCGCGCAAGCGCCCTCAGGGCTATCATCCTAGCTCAATTCACGCAGGCAGTCCGATGCTCCGTCGACTTGGACGCCTCTTTTCACTTGCAAGGTATTGCCGCCGAAGTGCACGAAGCATGGCAGACCTCACAACAGCGCACTGCCTTTGCGCGCCTCCGCACGCTCGGCGTTGGCTCCAAAAAGAAGCTACGCACCTCACCCCTACCTATCCTCTCCACAGCAGCGGGCACCTTCGTTGTCGACGCCACTCAGGCCGCCGACACCTGGCTCTCCCACTTTGCCCGACAAGAGCACGGTGCAGTCATCCCGCTCAAACAAGCCAAGGCCTACGATGCTAGTGCATCGTATCTGCCCGCCGACCTCACTGTGGATGTTCCCCCCCCCCCCTACTCACTCTTTACCCTAGCGCAAATTGAACGCGCCTATGCCAGGACCCCTGACTCTGCAGCCAGCGTAGACGGCTTCAAAGGAGCCTTTGTCAAGTCGTTTCACCGCCTACTAGCAAAGCAGTATTACCCGGTCCACCTTAAGGCGCAGTTGCGCCTTGAGGAACCGCTGGCCTGGCGGGGAGGGTATAATTTCGACATTTTAAAAGGAAAAGGCAACCCAGCCATCATGGCCAACTCCCGCTCAGTAATGGCGTCCCCTCACTTTTCCAAGCGGCACCGAGCCCTCTTGCGAAAAGAACTGGTAGAATATTTCCCTCCCGTGGCAGGCGCCGCCCAGTCTGGCGGCATTGCTGGGCGAGGCACCGACTTTGCCACGCTCACGGTCCTAGCGCACCAGGCCTATGCGACCAGCCAGCGTACTTCCTCCGCGTACATATTTATAGATGCAGTTTCAGCCTTTTACAGGGCCCTCCGACAGCTCATATCTTATTGCGACTCGCAACAAGCTGACTTATATTACCTTGTTTCTTCCCTTGACCTTCCCCAAGAGACAGGCGAGGAGCTAATGCGACATTTGCTCTCTGCCCCTCCCATGCTGCAGGAGGCTGGCCTCCCCTCGCACCTCCATGCCCAAATCTCGGTTGCATACGAGCACACCTGGGCCTTTTACCCTGGCGCCTCAGGGGTAGCTCTCACGCTCCGAGGTGCCATTCCAGGGCAGCAGCTCGGGGACGTTCTTTTCAACTTCCTCATGGCCCGAGCTAATAACGAAGCTGTTAAACAGCTCACAGACTCGCCGCTTGCCCATCTTATCCTCAAGGTCCAGGTGGACAAAGCTGCTCCACGATCTTTTTACGCTCACCACAAGGACAGCTTGGACTCCTCCGATACGGATGTGCACCACTACCTGGACTCGTGCTTTTTCGACGATGGTGCCTATGCCTTCCTCGGGCCCACTAAAGAGCTTTTCGACGCCATGCCCGTGCTAATGGCCATCATAGTCGAGGCCTACGCATTCTCCGGTATCAAGCTCAACTTTCAAGTTAACAAAACTATGTGCCTTTTTCAGTTTAGAGGGGAAGCTTCCATATCCCTTCGCCGCAAGCTCTGGGACCCCCAAGGGCTCAATGGGCAAATGTTAGTTTCACCCGCCCTCGGGCACAAGCCATTCTCCCTTCACTTCGCCAGGATCTACACATACCTAGGCACGCATTTGGACGAAAAGGGCAGTATAGGCCCCGAGCTCGCCCACAGGCGATCGGAGGCGGCCCCCAGCTGGCGCAATCTTGCTCGTCAATTTTTGCGCCACTCCTCCAGTACGTGGCTGCACGAGCACCTGCACTTACTGGACTCCCTTATCCTCTCCTCCCGTCTTTTCAATGCCGCAGTGTGGCCGTTGCTCACTGGACCGCAAATCGTCACCCTCCAGGGAGAGTTCATGCGCACGTACAGGCGCTTGCTCCACCTCCCAAGGTGCGACAGCACAGCAGAGCGCGACTCCTTTGTTTTGGCCAAAGTCTGCAGACCCCCCCTACCGCAGGTATTTAGTGCAAGGCGGCTGCGCCTCTTTGGCCGCCTCCTCCGCACGGGACCTCCCCTCCTCATCTCCCTTCTTGCCACGCTGGCCGCGGACGTCCCAGACTCATGGCTCGCTTTGGCACAGAAGGACTTACAATGGCTGGGCGATTTTTCCGCCAATCTCGCGCAAATGCCCCCGCCAGTTTCTCACCTGGACCAATGGGGGGCCCTTGCCCTCCAATCCCACGCCGGATGGAAGCGTCGAATTCGCAATGCCCTTACAGCGGGGGCCCAGCATTTCACACGCGCAGCACTCGCCGAGGCCGCCGCTAAGCACTTCTTTGCCATCTCCGTGCCCTGCGGGATCCCCCTGCCGACGGACCATGTACAGCATCCGATCGAGCAGCAACGCCTGGCAGCACACTACCCATCTGTGCTCACCTGCCCATGGTGCCCACGCACATTTCTCAAATTTCGGGGGCTAAAGCAGCATGTGGCCCAGATGCACTGGACCTTGTCCCATCGGGTCAAGGGCCTGGTGCCCGACACCGCGGTTTGCCCTGCCTGCAGCCTCCCTTTTGGCTCCCGTGCCAGTCTCATGCAACATCTCTGTTTTGACTCCTTCATCTGTGCTCTCTACCTTCTTTGTCACTCTCAACGCCTGCCTCAGGAGCAAATCGCCTCGCTGGCCATGCAGCGTTGCGAAAATGCCAAGCTCCAAGTGAAATCAGGAGTAGGGCGTTGGCGGGTGGCATTGCCGGCACATCGTGCCAAGCGCGCTACCACCCAGCACTTTCGAGACTTTGCCAAGCACCTATCGCAGGCGGACGCCCGCGCCATAATGGCAGTCACCGACTACGCCCTAGACCCAGCAGCCGTTACACTGCTTTTTCCAGCCGACGTGCCTCCGCCGCAGCCTCCTCCTCTCCCTGCGCTGCCCGAATGGCCATTTCAACCGCAAGACTACACCGGTCTAGCGACTAATGACATTCCAGCGCGCATCAGGCGCAAGGAGATCTTTATTCTCAGCCTTTTTTCTGGCCGCAGGCGCGAAGGTGATATCCAGCACCACCTGGAATCATTCGCGCCCACTCCCTCGCTTGAGGTTTACATACTGTCGGTCGACATTGCCATCGACCCTGACACGGGCGATCTCACCAAGTCGGAGACCATCAAGCTATGGCAGCATCATATTTATGCTGGCAGAGTGGTTGTTTCAGGCGGAGGACCGCCTTGCGAAACCTTTTGCGCGGCCCGTTGGAAGCCCAGCGGGCCCCCGCCGTTACGCACTATCGAACGTTACTGGGGCATCCCCAATGCTACGCCCAAGCAATCTCGCCAATTGCAGATAGCCAACCTGCTTCTCGCCTCGTTGGTCCTATTATTTGCCGCGCACCTAGACATGGGTACCTCGGCCTGGATGGAACATCCACGCCCCGCGCACTGGGAGCCCAGAGCACAGCCTAGCTGGATGTGGAGGCCCCTAATGGCCTCGGCTGCTGCCCCGGCGGTCCGCACCACTGACTTCGACCAATGCATGTTTCAACCGCCTTGCCGTCCTCCTAGCGAATTTGGCAAGGCCCCCACGCGCTTGCTATCGCTCCGCCTCCCTTCTCTCCCCTTGCTCCTACTCAACCGCCCCCAAGGGGCCAAGTGCACGCACCCACGGGGGGCGCATCGCACATTATTAGGCAAGGACGAGAATGACCGCTTTTTCACGGCAGACAAAAAGACCTATCCCTCTGCCCTTTGCGAATGCCTCGCCCAGGCCATATACCAAGACGTCATTTTGCCATTTGCCGAAGACCCACAGGACCTTCCCCCCCAGGCGGACCCTGCCATTCTGGCCCCACTCCTCCGTTTCTCTGCATCTATGACTAGCGATTTTTGGCTTGGTCCTGACTTCGCTGACCCCTCTGCCCCTCGCACCCGAGCTAAAGTGGATGGGGAGCTGGATCGCTTCCGCAGGCTTTTGGCTCCGACCAGGCCCTCCGAGCCGTGGCGCCGCCATAGCGACCTCCCATCGGAGGCTCCCGAGACGCCTGGCCCTGCCGTTCAGGACTCGGAGGCGGAACAAGAGGCCACGCATTTTTTGGGCACAGCCCCCATTTTTCCCTCCACTCTCCCTCCGCCGCCGCCCCCTCCTCCCCTAACTCTGGATCAGAAAAGGCGCATCCAGTGCAATCGGGGCCGGGCCAGACAAATCAGGGCCGAGCGTGCCCGCCAAGCGGCGCGCCCCGTCCCGCTCACTGGCCTTACCTTCGCTCACATGTGGCATCCTGCTTCCCCCGCCCCGCAGGACTTCAACGCCGACATCTTCGACGTATAGGCAGGCGGCACATGTCCAGAAGGCCGTGGGTGCTGGTGCCTCGTGAGGCCAGACCCAGGCATCCGCCACCGGGCCAATTTCGCTCAGCCTCAGCTCCTCCCCCCCTGCTCTCACCTGCCCAGTTCGCCCAGGTAGCCAAGGCAGTGCAGCTCTCCTTGTCTAGCACTCCCTCAGCCTCAGGTCCCCCACGCCCACCTGGCGATTTCAACGGCCCCCCCGTGGGACGCGGCAGGCACATCTATGGAGCCACTTTTCATCCTCCGCCACCTCCGCGCGCCATGCCCCCCTTGCCTCCCCCTGATCATCCCACAGTGAAGGCCAAAGCCGCCATCCCGGAAGGCTGGATCGGCCAGGCCGCCTCTCCTTTTTCTCCACCCCATGCTGCGCGTCCCTCACCTCCACCTCCGCGCGAATCCCGCAAAGTTGCAGCCCCCCACAGGCGTCAGCCGCGCAGGGCCTCCAGTTCGCCTGCGTTTCCTAGGAGGCTTGCGCAGGTAGACGATGCCTCATATTCCTCTGTCTCTCCCCCTTTTCCCCCGCAGGATTCTCCGGAGCCAGCTGAACAGCCAGCAGTGCCCCGCGCCTCTGCCACCCGCAAGCGCAAGCAGGTCTCATTTACAGACGAATTCACGGCCAAAGCCCCTAGGGTGCCATACAATTCGCGCCGAAGCACGGAGCCGCGCAAGAGTGCACTCAAGCAGCCGGCGCCACAGCGCCGCGGACCAGCCGAGGCTCAAAGCAGCTCGCAGGCATTCCGCGGCACGGCCTCGCCTCCAGCCTCTCCTCCTCCAAGGCACCATAAGGCTCGCAAGTCTCACCGTGCTGCCCATGCTGCTCCGCACCCGCACTCGCCTGCCGAAGCGCCAGACGCAGCATCGGACGAGCAGCGCAGCACAGTCCTCAAGGCGCACGAGAATAGGATTGCCCAGCTCAAAGAGGAGCATAGGCAGGACCAGCTCCGTATCGACAGGATACACAGGGAGCGCCTCAAACTTCAGTTAAGAGAAGGCGAAAGCCTCTCGCACTGCGGTCAGCGCCTCTCTCCCAGGCGGCCGCGCAAGCCTCATGAAGGAGGCGATGCCGCCAGGCGTTAAGCCTGCGCCATGCAGCTGTAATTCAGCCCAGGCCTACCCCTTCCCTCCTTACCTCTCTCAGCTTCCTTTCCCTCGTTTCTCCCCCCACAGGCCATGATGCGCGAGCTCAGCACCTTGGGCAACGCCGACGCAGACGAGGACATGCCCGCTGCTGAAGCGGCCCCGGGGAGGCACCTAGATTTGCTCCGCATTATGGAGCGGCTGCCCCCAGACTTTCGCAGCGCATGGCCCTTTTGGGAGTACCTGGCGGAGCGGCTTCTCCTGGCCCACCAGCAGGTCTTCCGCTTTCTCAGCGGCGGCTCGAGGCGCCACGCTCTTTTACTATCTCCTACCGCTGTGTACCAGCCTGCCTCGGTACCCCAATGGCAAGCTACATGGCAGCTCGAGAGCGGGCCGCCTGCTCTGCCGCACGCCCGTGCTACCGTAGGCCCCGAGCTCTATATGGACTTGCCCGATGTCGCCAATCACACAGTCGAGCGGTGGTATGGGCGTTGGTGCGAGGCCAACTCTCCCAACTTACTCCACATCTATCCTCAGCGCGCAGCGGGTGAAGGCCCCTACGCTGCCCGTTTCTCACCCGCTATAAGCTTGGTCACTGTCTACATGCCCGACCAGATTTTTCTGGACCTCCTCCACACGGGGACATGGGAACAGCCTGCTCTCATCCCTCAGCGTCTTGTGGAGGAGGCAGCTGCTGGCAGCCCCATCCTAATTGACTTCCAGGCCATGATCCTGGTGCGGCCATTTTGCCTTCCGTTGTCCTACCTCTCTCGAATCCTCCGCCTCCCTGAACCTTAGCCCCTCAGGCCATGCCGACCCCAGATGCGCAGCACCTGCCGCAGTTCGAGCACGGCGACGTCCGCTGCGCACCCGCTGAGGCCGTGCCACCGCAGCCTACAGTCGTACAGTGGCTGGTAGTGATCACGGCAGGTCACATTCCGCTCTGGTCTCCGCTGCCCATCAATGTAGGACTCCTAATGGAGCAATTCCACGGGCAGGAAACCCGGCTGCCATCTTCAGTGGAGAGACCACGCTTTTTTCACCTCCCCATTCTTCAGGAGACCGATGCGCGGTCCATTTTTTTCGGCACGGGCATACCTTTTCGCACCGGCCTTTCGCTGCGGGTCAACATGCGCAGCGGAACCATCCTCATCCCTATCGACTCAGCACCGGGCCAAGCATGCATCAGTCGGCCCATCAGGAGGGTCCTCCTCACTCAGGCGCACGCATAGGCCAGCTAGGTTTCACTCATATATGGCCGTTGGCTTATGGGCTACTTCTTTTCGCTCCTTCCGCACTCCCCCTCCTCTCAGAGCGCGCAGCGCAGCCATGGTTCCTGCGGTCGGGCGCGCTTCGGCGGCGGCTGAGGGGGCCACGCCCCCGCAGGAGGCTGCGGCCGAGTTCGTCGGCCTATCAGGCGACACGTACTCGGGCTCGGCATGGCAGGGCCCCCAGTACATTGCCGCCAACAGGGAGTTCAAGAAATGGTGGCCAGCTACGTACCCTGGCGAATGGAAGATGCCAAACGGCATGCTCTACCCGTTCGTGTGGAAGCTCAAGTCCCTCGACGTCATCAACGGCCAGGTCGTCGAAACTTGGGGGCTGGGAATGGATAGAGGCTCCAGGCCTGGCGACCATCTCAGAGGTCGAGTCCATGCTGCTGGAGGCCCGGGCGCGAGCGGCGACGGCGGCGGCCGCGCGGCAGCCGCGCGGTGCATGAGCGGGCCCTAGTGTGCTACCTCCCAGCCGGCGCCATCCAAGGTCGACAAGGGCGACCTTGGCGCAAATAATAGGTGGTGGGCTAGCCTAATACTCTAGTCTCGGTTCACCACGGCAGCCCACCACCTAGACAGCCCCAGCCAGCCACACGAGCCAAGTGTTTACAGCTGGAGAGCCGTGTTGCTCCAATTTAAGATCGGCTGAGCCGACCTGCAATCCCGTCGCAGTGGGCCCAGCCATTCTTTCATTTAGCCCCATGCCAAAGGCCCGCTGCAAAGTCGTAGTCAGCACCAGTCTCCAGCTTCACACCTTTCTGCCGCACTAGTGCAGCCAACGCGACACTTTTAGTTGGCCCCGCTACCAGAAGAGCGGACAGCTAATGTTCACAGCTCAATTCGCAGACTCGCCACGGCTGAGTCTTCATAGGTGGTGGACTAGCCTAATACCCTAGTCTCTGCTTATATCGGCAGCCCACCACCTAGATAGTCCTAGCCAGCCACACGTACCGTAATTCACCAGCAAGGAGCTATGCTGCTCCAATCCAAGGTCGGCCGAGCTGTCCTATAGTCTCGTCGCAGCGGGCCCTTCAGATCTTTTCTTCAGCCCCATCCAGAGGCGGGCCAGCTGCAAGAGCTGTAGCCAGCACCAGTCTCCAGTTTCACACACTCTTGCCGCAGCAGTGCGGCCAGGCCAAAGCGACACTTTTGAGCAGCCTCGCTACCAGCAGAGCGGTCAGAGCTATGCTCACAGCGCAATTCGCAGACTCGCCACGGCTGAGTCGATACTGCGGCAAGCAAAAATGCCGCCGCAGCACATCCCACCCGCCGAGTAACTCTCGGCTACGGCTGCCCATCAGAGGTGCGTACCTCTACGGACAGCTATCGCGCCCTACTGTTGCTTGGCTTGGCAAGATAATCCCTCTCCCTCCATATGTTCTTCCCTCCCCTCTTACCACGTTTACACCAAGACGCCAAGCACAGCACAGGCGCTCTCTCACCTGCCCCCTTTCCGGTCACATTCGTAACCGATGGGGCTTGCTAGTCTCCTGGCTTGCGGCAAGCAGAGATGCCGCCTCAGTACATCCCACCTGCCGAGCAATTATCGGCTCACCTCTTTGCCGCACTAGTGCAGCTAGCGCGACACTTTTAAATAGCCACGCTATCAGAAAGGCGGACGGCTAATGCTCACAGCTCAATTCGCAGACTCGCCACGGCTGAGTCTTCATAGGTGGTGGGCTAGCATAATGCCCTAGTCTTTGCTTACATCGGCAGCCCACCACCTAGATAGCCCTAGCCAGCCACACGAGCCGTATCTCACCAGCTGAGGAGCTATGCAGCTCCAATTTAAGGTCGGCCGAGCCGTCCTGCAGTCTCGTCGCAGCGGGCCCTTCAGTTCATTTCTTTAGCCCCATCCCGAGGGCCAGCTTCAAGTGCTGTAGCCAGCACCAGTTTCTAGCTTCACACACTCTTGCCGCTACATTGCGGCCAGGCCATAGCGACACTTTTAAGCAGCCACGCTACCAGAAGAGCGGTCGGCTCAATGCTCACAGCGCAATTCGCAGACTCGCCACGGCTGAGTCGATATTGCGGCAAGCAAAAATGCCGCCCTAGTACATCCCACCTGCCGAGCAATTCTCGGCTAATGCTGGCTGTCAGAGGTGCGTACCTCTACTGACAGCTACCGCGCCCTAGCGTTGCTTGGCTGGACAAGATAGTCCCTCTCCCTCCCATATGTTTATCCCTCCCCTCTTACCCCGTTTACTCCATGACGCCCAGCACAGCACAGGCGCTCTCTCACCTGCCCCCTTTTCCGGTCACGTGCGTTACCGATGGGGCTTCCTAGACTCTTGGCGGCAACGCCGGCCTCTCCCTCCTAGTCCGCTCCGCCACGGCCGCCATGCAGCGCGGCAAGGCCATTTTGGCCCTCCTCCTACTCATCCCGCTCATTTTCATGGCTAAGCCATGCTCCCAGATGGCCGTCCCTGAGGCCAGCTCTGCTGCTCCTGGTCTTTCAGAGCTGCCCGCATAGGGCAACGCCTAGATGGCGCGCTCAGTGTATCTCGCACGGCACCGATCCCCTCTCTTCTTATCATTCCTTCTCCCTCCCCCTCGGTGCCAAT